>JAGDQP010005911.1:53529-75307 GCA_022664845.1 Lepisma saccharinum | reverse complement strand
TTTTCAATGTTAATTACTTTTATTGGGGAAATTAGAAATCACAAACATAAAATAATAAAACTAGACACTAGGATTAATAGGTAGTATGGTATGCAGAACATGTGTCATATTAATCAACTTTGAACGATGCAATTCCTTCTTTTGTTCGCTTTGTGACGACTTTCTGTGATGCTCGACTACCCTCAACAAGAATTGTTTTTGTTGTTCATCCCTGACCGATTCGTTAAACTTTTTTATCAGATTAATTCCTTTTTCTGCGGTATCATTGACCACCTTATGAGCGTTCGCATGGCTTCTTAGAGAATCACTGTAGTATTCTGTCACGTCATGGATTCTAAAGAATTCAAAGAACGTATTTGTTTTGTTAGTAACGAAATGGCTCAGGTATGATATCTTCATTAAAAACTAGGTTTTTACCCTCAAATCGTTTTTCTTTGCAGGTTTGGATTCTAAACTTTTATTCATATTTTCTTTATCAACCTGAGTAATACGTTCGTCTAAAAAGCCAATCGTACGTTTGCTTCTGACAGATACCAAAGGTGACTCTTAGCAACTGTGAGAGCACTTTTTGACGTCTGCATCTCGGTAAGTGTTCAGAAGCTGTAGCATATCCAAATCATTCTTTGGAGTCTGTCGACTTACAATTGCCTTGTGCCAAAAGCGAACATATATGCTGACTGACAAAAGTGCAACCCGTTTCATTCTTTTCAATTCTCGTTGAAGAATATTCAACTGTTTATTGAAGAGGACAATTTTCAGTGCATATATTGCCTTTACCATCCACCTTGGTTGATGCAGAGCCCTTGGGATTCTGAAACTGAAATCGTTTTGAGACCAACCTCCTAGGTACAGGAGTGAGAGTTGTAATAACTCTTTATAGTCTTCTCTTGGATGACTTCCGCCTTTTAGAACATCTTGGATGTAGTTAACAATTTTCACTCGTTGTTCTTCAAGAAAGCCTTGAACGGGACTTTCTTTATCCACCATGTGGTATATGACTTCTTATCAAGTGATGCCCACAGATTTTGGAACTTCCGAAAAATCTGGATGTCAGGACCACTTGATGACGGCAAGCCAACCACAACAATTTTCGTCCTAATTCCCTTTCAATTCTGGTACATGCCCCTTGGATGAGTCCTGTATTAGATGCTGTAGTATCAAAAGACGTACCGATGATATTGTAACATAGCCTAAATCGGTCCACTTCTCGAATAACAACTTCAACCATCTGCTCACCAGTGCCTTTCAATGCAATACGTACGCCAAGCACATCCTCAAAATCTTTGCCAGTCACTAGAACTGCAACTCTATCTTCCAAAGTGTTGACACTCCCATGGGTAACTGAGGTCAACAGTTTACTATCCCAATGCAAGGCCAAATGAGGAGAATTGTCAAAGATTGACTCTTCGATTTTCTTTTCCATTTTACTTCTATTGATCGCCAGAGCTCGGTTAACGGTAGCTGGAGATACGGAAATTTTCTAAACATCGTGGCCAAGGCTCTTTGCAGTTGCTATAAATGAAGTACTTGCATGTCGAATAGAGAGCTGTTCTCGATCCCAAGTAGACGTGAGTGTCTGATCAGGAGGTTTTAATCTAGGACTTGAACGTAATTTTTTTTTGTTGCTGGAAGCGAAAACTCGGCTTATTCGTCACTGGGTGGAGATGAGTCTTCCAGTATAATTGTATTATTGATTTCAGTAATATTTTTGTAATGTTTATTCTTATATTAATCATATTTGTCTTCTTTTGTACATTTAGTTCTTATTTTCGAGGTGAAACCCTTGTCTACTCCACTCATTGACGAACTCATACGATCTTCTGTTTGTGACCTAAGAAATTCTTGATCTTTTTGTGATACGCTAGTCATGTCCATCACATTTTGCCGGGAAATGTCAAATAGCATGACGAGATCACCTTTCCAAATCTGCCGTTTCATATTTGCTTTATCCGTGTTTCTCGATTTCTCTTTACCCAGATTTTGGTATTCTTTTTTTTTAGCTTCTGCACGGACATTCTCCTCCGTCTTAACAGGAATATTTGCCTTCCTCCACACTGCCTGTAATTTAGGACTGGTAAATTTAGCAGCATCCGAAAGTGTTTCTTTCATTTCCTTGTGATGGTAAATAAAAACTAAAAGTACTTGTTCCTTTGAAGGGAGCCGAGCTCCTAAAATCTCACCACTAGGCACCTTTTCTAGCAGCCAAATTCCTCTTTTGGTTCCTATTTGAAACTTCAATTACCTGCAAAATATGAAAAAAAAAAACAAGCGAAGCCCATTAGTACAAAGCACTTCAATATGAGAAATTTTACTAGTTTGAGATAAAAGTGATCAATGTGTGCAACCCCTAAATAATATTATCCAATCTTCTTGAAATTTGGCATATATATCTTTTACATCACTGAGACTCGGGGCGTAAGCAATCCTATGAAAATCACATCTTTGGAAAAATGAAACACCTTAAAGTACCGTACATATATTAAAAAATTATTGAAGACTTCACATTTTATACCATTCAAGGCACAAACACTTTAAAAAGCACACTTTCTGTACAGTTCAAGTTCATTTCTGAACTCATGGAATACGTTTTTATGACTGCTGTCCATTTTAGATTTTCAAAGTTATCAACTGACAGCTCTGATAGACTATGAACTGCTATAAAACGTTGCCAGGAGTGATTATAGAACCCAAATAGATATTAAAGAAGTTTGATGAGAAAAGAAAAATATTTTCTGAGGATGTACTGTTAAAAAATATTTTTAGAAAAGTGTACTGAAAGTGTTAATGAAAATCTTTGCGCAACAACAGTCTAAATTTTCCTTAACAAAAACATTATAAACTCTTGGCATTTGTTTTACACAATTGCGTGTCTCAGTAGAAGAAAGGCACATGCCACAAAATATTGCTTTTACAAGGAAATAATTTTCATGGAAATACTTGTTCTGGTAAAATATTGTGCTAAAACTTTATATCCACAGCATTCTCAGCAAGTAGAAGGTCCTTCTGAACTGCATGCAAATCCTAGCTACATATAGGTATCAAAAGCACTATTATTGCAATGTTTATAAAACAAAATCAAGCGGAAATGCATTCGGAAGAACAAACTGTTTATTGCACTACGTACAAAATCATTATCTTATTGCATACATTGCTCTCAAATGAATCAGTATTACTTTGAGGGTACATAACTACACGGTGAACTTAATATGAAGAAAAACTACAAAACATATGACGGGCTCAGTGGAAAAGGGCACACGTCATATTGCATTGAAAAATGAAATTTTATTTCAGACATACATTTTTTACTATCTAGTGTCTTCTCCCGTAGTGACTGTGCCTGTGACATTTGCCCATTTTGTACTAAAATGATAACCAGAGACACCATTACTACGGAATTAGACGTTAGATGATATGAGTTGTCAGTCTGAAGTAAATGGCCATTTTCCTTTAGAGTGAGTAATGTGCTCTTTTACCACTGAGCCTCTTATTTTCACGTTGCCCATTATCCTGCTTAAGTTAGACTTAATTTAATAATCCAGCTCAGCATCAATATCTTCAGTTTTCTGTTCATTAATGGTGAAATTGTCCAGCTTATGTAAAACTGAGAGTAGATAGGTGGGATGAGCGGTAGCAAATCCTGAGTACGTACTTGGCAGCTTTGAGTTTTCCTCTCTCTGAGTATTTCAGTAGCAAAGGAACACTAGGAAGGTTTGGTCAATAGCTATGTTGTTTTGCAGGTTTACTTTCAGAGGCACTTTCATGTCATTGTGAGAGCATTTGATGTAAAATATATGCTCACCAAGTTGGAATTTGCCATATAGGTGCGAACAAAAGATGAAAAATGTCGTTCATAAAACCCACTCCACCCACCCTGTACCTCCCGAATGTAACATCAACGCTGTTCCATTGAGTCACATTCATCTTCAGATATTTTAAGAAACAATTTTATAAACATGGGGAAGATAGGCGAACCTTAGACAAGTATCAAGAGACTGCGATGTTCACATCTTCCAAGTTCCAAAGTTACCCGGAACAAACCGAGACTCCACAGCATACAAAACTGCGTACTTGTTGCCTGCGTATTAAGCCTTGGAGCACCGAACTCGCCCTTTGCACGGAAATACACGACTTGCTTATGACTACACTAGACCTTGTGGCATATACCCTTTATCCATGAGCAAAGTGTGTCTTCTTTGTGACAGGTTTATTTCCATCCATCGTAGTACAAAAGGGACTTATTTCACAGGGACAGTCATTACGGGAGGAGATGTATAAACTCTCTGTCTGAAGCAAAAAGTCAGCTTTCATTAGGATGTGGCACGTGCCTATTTTCCACTGAGCCCTTCATTATATTAAATAACTTAGTTACAGGACAAATCATGGTAACGCCTGACAACTTATCGAGGCAATCTTAATGGTAAATCATTCGAAGGGCGCTAGATTCATTAGAATCTCTTAAGATAGTGTATGAATTTCAATATTGATGGATGAGAATGTATTCCTTGCGTGATGCGTACACGCTATGAACGGCGCATCGGGATATGTGGAGGAGATAACACTCCACCAGAAGGAAGTGAAGTGGGGTGACAACTCCCACACTCTACAGCCTTTACTTCCCACGGTGCCCAGGAGTACTAAGGACACTCTGGTACTCAATTTTATATGAGGATTAATACACCTCAGAGGATCAGGTATGGGACCACTGAAGATAAATCTCTAGCACATAGGCTGGGATTTGAGCCCACATCGGTATATTTATTATCAGACGCGCTACCGCCTGAACTACGGCGACTCCTTCTTACAAGAGAATAGTGTGGCAGATTATGTGGGGGACCCTACTTCATATTTCGTACACAAGTAGGTCATCCACAAATACCACAATTTATATGTCATCCACAATTTATATTTCAGTCAACAGAATAGCTTCTGCTTCACTTTCGTTCAGCAATGAAACAGTGGCGAATTATAGCATCTTCTCACACACCGTAACACTCCACTGTTACACTCCTCGGTGTATTAAATTGAATTTTATTTTAGGTATTTAGACAACTCTAGCTTAGGCCAAATGGACGAAGATAGGAGAATTGATATAATGAAACAAGTAGGAGGAAACGGAAGTACATCGAGAAACTGCACGGATACGGTGTTTGTCTACCATAAAACCTAAACGACATGAGCCAGGATCAAACCGGTTACTCTAAGACACCGCGACCCAACACTCCTCGCTGAAGGTAGTCCTGTTTTCTAAAAGGTTAGCGCACTCTTTGTCTGCGTGTTATTCGGGGTTCACTTTTTGTGGTGTTATTAAACTGGATGGTTCGGAACCCACTTTGTCTAAATTTGTAGGTTTAGCCGAACTGCTCACTAATTCGTTTAGGACGTATTCATTCAATCAATACTCGCTGAGTGGATATCTAACTGATATTGGATAGCTGCTTCACTACATATTATCACAATTATAGCCACCTCGATCTCGAGAACACATAGTCAGTAAAAAGCAGTAGGTTGTATATACGATTTGCAAATGCACGTCAATCTCATACAGTGTAGATTTCTAAATGAACTCACTAATGGATTCTTGTAAGGACAGAAACTACAGTTGATTGTAAAGTGAGTTCGGAGGTGTTCAGTCCCGCCAGAATTGTATCCTTGGCCGTGCGCAGATCGAGAAAACATGCAAACCTCTCGGACAACATAGTGAGGTACCCAGTTTGTGTGCTGAAATGAGGGTAGACACTACAGCTCGCCACTGATTAATTGCTGAACGAAAGTTAAGCAGAAGTTGACATGTGAAACTTACACTTTTTGTATACTTCTCAATTTGTATAAATTATATACTAGAGTAACATTCCAAAAGATTGATCCCCTCAAGTAGAAACTACTCAGAAGTTTCATTTAAAAACTACAGGGTGGCCCAAAACTGGGCATACCTCTTTTTTTGTTAGCACTATAATTGTTCTGGTAGAATTCTATACAGTAAAAAAATAGCTGTGTTAGTTCAACACAATCCGGTGTTCGAGTGTGACTACCACTTTTGTGTGTTAAATCAACACAAAGCACGGTGTTGATTTCGACACTAGCAGCAAGATAAGATATTACGGCTGCAGCGAGATTTGAACATGGGTTGTGGAGTTGGAAGTTCTAAATCGCCAGACAGAAAAAAAGAACTCGATTTCAACAGTATAGAGGATCAAAAATATTTAGCTGAACCCCAAACCCAAACAAAGTTACTCTCAAGACTTATGCCACGATATAAAATCACTTTTCCATTAATTAATTAGGGATCACAATCTCCATTCATTGAGAATATGGTCCATTTCTATGAAAGTAAGCGCAGCATTTGACATGCTGTTACAATAAGAAAGCCGTAATGCTGGTCAAGTGTTTGGCTGTCGCCATCTTAATCGCTTGCTTTCTTGTAAGTGGAACATTCTCAATGAATTGGAATTCTGGTCCCACATTGACAAACAGAAAGTGATTAAAGTGATTTTATGCGAGTAACTTAGTTGGTTTTGGGTATTCAGCAACATATTTTTGACACGCATTATTCGAATCTAATGTAGTCGTTTCTGACCGCTTTTAAACTAAAATTTTCGCTGGCTCCCGGGCCCGGCTAGATATTTTTTGATTCGGCTGTGTTTCGTTCCCGAGAAAATGTTAATTCTGAAAACGGACATTTTTGTTTTAGAAATTTGAGTTTGAGTAGCGTGCAAAAGTTGGAGAATATTATGTTATATTTGTTCGCCCGAAACACAGCGAGATCGAAAAATATCTAGCCGGGACCTGGAGCCCGCTAAAATTTTAGTTTGGAAACGGTCAGAAACGCTTGACGGCTAAAAAGGGCCACATTTGACATGGCTAAATTTCGTACCAATGCACAACTTCTCATAACTACTTGAACCCCAAAATGTGAAAAATTGTATAACATTTTTTTTTATTGTTTTGCAAAATAAAAATTGGGTTCATTGGGGGGCCAGGGGGCGGTTAAATATTGTTCTAGGACGGCCATATTTGGCATGGCTTTATTTGGTATCAATGCACAACTTTTTAAGTCACCTCAGACTCCAATATCTGAAAAAAATCGGCATACCCTACTGAGCAACTCATGTTCAAAACTCGCTTCAGCCGTAACGATTTTTCTCTTAGTACCAAAATCAACACCATGTGTTGTGTTGATTTAACACGAAAAAAGTGGTAGTCAAGCTGGGACACCGCATTGTGTTCAATTAACACAGCTATTTTTTACTGTATTCGTGCATCCACTTACTTGATAGTTTACGGTTCCAAAACATCGGTACGCAGATCGTCGTTATTATAGCACAGCTGAATTCTGCGCCATTTTCTAACATATGTTTTGCGGAGAAAATCCAGTATCACGTGTGTGAACGCAACTTCGAGAGCTGCTTGTAACTCTGCCGCTGTGTCATATCGTTTGTTCCAGACAGTTTTCTTAATTAATCCTCAAGAGAGCATTGTCAGGTGCTGATAAATCACGACTTCTTGGCAGCCAGGCAAGAACCCAACGACCTGCAATGGTCTTGTTCAGGAGATTACGCACTTGCACGGCAACACACATTTTTTGTTCCTTCTTGTTCCAAGGATCCGTTACTGGAAAGAGTTATCGGGACATGCTTGAACAGTGGTTGATTCTAAAACTGCAACAAGCTGGTATCATAAACACCGGTGCTGTAAATCAGGACAGAGCTCCCCTCCATACCTTTTGAAGTGCAATTACGTAATGACCTTTCCAAGTCGATTGGGTTGAAAAGAGGTTCTGCAGATTCATCTACTCCCTTTGCCTGTCCGCCAAAATTTCCTCATTTTATCAACCCCTGACAATGCTATCTGGATATTTATCAAGGAAAAAAATCGGTATAAACGATATCACACAACAGCGAAGCTATGAGGAGCTGTCGAAGATGTATACATGCACATGATGTCGGATTATTTCCGCAAAACACCTACGAGAACACTGCCTAGAATTCAGCTGTACTACAAAAACGACGTCCTGCATACCGATGTTGTGGAACCTTAAACTATCAGGTAAGTGTTCGTTTATAGTAACCTATCATAATAAATACACAGTGTATAGTGTTAGAAATAAAGGGGATACGCCCACTTTTTGGCCACCCTGTATATAATTTTGAATCTAATAATTATTTTTAAGATCAATGTTACAATTATATATATTAAAAAAATTGTATTTTTAAAAAGCCACATATGATGGATGTTTTATACTTCTGGAGTTTACTGCGCCTTACGATTACAGGTTACCTTGCCTTACCATTTGTTAAGGTGTGGGAGAAGGAATGTAGGAGGTAGCGGCCTGTGATTTTGTTGAAGGTGTCATTAGCGTCGTTGGGTACATAGCAACTCTGCCACATATATCATATAGCTGGCGCGAGCGAGACACAAAGATAGTACTTATGCCATGAATATTTAGATAGTTCTCGATAGAGGTGTTAAAATTTGATTGAGAAAGTTTAAGGCATGGAACGAAAATAATAATTTTGCCTTTTTCTCCCAGCAATTGTGGTGGTAATGTGGGCGTCTTCGTATATTCTTGACCTCCTGATTTTGTCTGTGTGGCTTCGTAATCCAGGAAGTCACGCATTTTCACGTGACAAAGAGGTAGTGCGCTCATGCACACGCAAACATGGAAATCCACACGACGATTTTTGAGTTAATAATTCTTAAAACTTCTCCTGAGTTACAGAAGGCAGTAGAAGGACTGACACATGTTCTTGATTGGCCCATTGATATAACATTTGTGGATATTTTGTAATGAGAAAAGAACTGTTTTCATTCAAGTATCAGTGTCATTGTCATGAAGCTTTAAACATTAAGTCTAAGCATAGTTTAGCTTTTAAAGTGACTCAAATGTTCTTTATCCCTGGCGAACAGAAACATAAAACCTCTTTGTAATACACACCACCTCTTCAAATATGTCAGCTCCTACTACAGGGTGTCGCGTAATATACCTCCCATTATCAGAGACAAGTAAAAATTCGTGAGAATGTGTAACAACTTTATTTGTCTATGAAATGGAAGACTAAAAATATGCTTTTAATAGAGTACACAGTATACGAGCTTTAGTGTGTCTTGAGAACAATGTTCGTTAAATATCTTCCGTCTGCATAGATGCAGTGTTGGAGGCAAAGCCGGAAGACGTCCATGATGAGTACCACCATGTTCCATTGAATCAAGTGTATTTCAGGACGAATGACAGCCTCTATCATGTGCAAACAATGGGCCAGGCCCCTCTTCCTGAAGTTCACCAAGGGAAGATACAGATCTTGTTAATACAGAATTGTTAATACGGGGAGCATGAAAGCCAAATTGTATCGCCTAAGAGTAAGCGGAAGATCAGATTATTGAGGAAACAACTCTCAAAAGGGAACCTATTTGAATTAACGCCTCTACTGCTATAATTCGTGTTTACATTCAACCAAAGTTCCGTGGTAAAATGATTTAGCACCTTTCAGCTGCATATACGAGATCTGTTCAAAAAAGACGAACTTTTTATTTGACGCGCCAACAGCTGCAGATGGGGTGCTGTGGCTAACGAGCACACTTAGCGGCATATCCTGGCAACATATCGCCTCTTTACTAATTCCGATCTATGCATTAGTTGTCAAGTTAGTGCGCAAGTTAAACTGAGTTCATGCACAAGCTGTTCGTCGGATTTGTGACAAGGCAAAATCAATGAAAGTGTTGGAAGAGCAACGCGTGTGCATTACATTGTACTTGGATAACCTTGAGAAAAGTTTTAAGAGATCATTCTAAATGCTTAACTAAGCATACGAGAATGACTGCATAAGCTGAATGCAGTGTTATGATTGGTTTTAGCGCTTTAAGGAGGGCAGTATTTCTGATGCAGAAGATGTAAGGACTGGACGACCTTGCACGTCAACAAACGACCACATGTTGAGAGATGTCGTGCTATGATTCATGAAAATGTTCGCTTAGTTTCCAGGGAAGTCCCTGATGAAGTGGGCATAAGTGAATGATCTTGCCATGAATTCTTGACTGCAAGTTTTTGATGCATCGCGCCAGCGCAAAATTTGGGCCGCGTTTGTTCACAAGCGATCAGTAGGCGATTTGACTTGAAATCAATCGGGAACTGTTTGCCGAAGCAAATGACGACGAAAATCACCCTATTCTTAAGACCTTAATCCTCGCACACTTGTTCCTCTTTCCAAAACAGAAAAACACTTTTAAAATACGTCGTTTCGAGACTGCAGAGGAAATTGAGGAATATGCGACTAGAAAACTGCCCGCCATCGAAGAAAGTACGTTCCAGCAAGCATTCCAAACCTGGAAGAAACGGTGGCAACGGTGTGTTGACAGTAGAGGGCACCACTTTTAATGGGTTAGTATTTGCAATTGTGCACCATGAGCAATAAAGCAATTACAACAAAATTCGACCTTTTATTGAACAGACCTCGTACATGTATGCGTACCGCGCATGTACGTAGAATACGACAGGGCTACAAACTGCAATTGTAGATACAAGTGCGTCACCGTATATCTTATTTAATATCTAGTCTTCATTTGATGAAAATTAATAAAATATGACTGATTTTTTTTAAATCTTGATATTAGCTGATCAGAATTTCAGAAATTAGCTTACTATATTTCGTACGTTAGTATTGTTGTTAGTGTGTGTTGTAACAAAAGCTAGAAAAAGAAACCGTCAACAAAATAGCGTTAATTAGTTTTAATATGGGTGTTATACGAAGAACAAATTAACGATTTTTTCCCATAACCAAATCAATTGATGCTGCAAGAGGAAATTATTATTTCCCTTAAAGAAAATGGAAGTAAACTACTCCTTGGTATCAGCTTTCCTTTGTTTCAAAGAGTAACAGAACAAAACAATAGGTTGTCACGGAAGTTAGTGATATAAAGGCGACAAACCTATGAATACAACTATTTAGTATTTCAAAACTAGGCTATACCTTGCCATGACAGCTTTACTACCATGGATATAATTCTTCTAATTTCATTATGAATAAATAGGCCTATAATTCTATGCTATACAAGTAATTTGTATCTTACTTATGCCAGTGAGCAAACGTGATTTTTGTACATAAAGGAAGTAGTGACTTTTTTCGGTACATTTCCTATCGCTGAGTACAGCACTTGAAAGTTATCTACAAATTTCATTTCTAACAATTTGACCTTTTTTCACACCACATTTTAAAATCTTTTTCTGTTTGAGAAACTAATACCACATTCGTGTTCAGCAAAACATTCCTTGAAACTGATATCCCCACATGATTTTGTGTGATTATTTTTTAAAAAAAATATTTGCGTAATTTTATCAAGATGGCGGCCGGAAAACATATTTCATAAGTCAATATTGATGTATATTTTTAATACGTCGAATGGAGTTGGGTTTCTTTACAGCAAAAATATTTTTTTGTTGAAATTAGTTCCAACATAAGGTATTTTCATCTTATTTCTAATCACTAGCTGTGTATATATATACTATTGTGTGCATATTCTCCAAAAGTCGAAATCACGTTTTCTTCCCTTATTCGTGCAGAATACCTCTGTTTGAACCCGTAAAGAAAACTGAGTTCGTCTGCGTTATCCATGTTCCATTATGCCATTACCTTGTGCCATAATGAAACATCTAATTACTAACGGACTGACTAATTACATTTTTAGCATGTATGGTGTGACATTTTTGAACGATTTCATTATGTCTATAAGAAGTCTATGCAGCTCGTACTTGACATGAAACTAACACGATTCCACTAATCCAATACTAACACGATTTAGGATCACCTCCAAAAGCCTTTTTTTGTCGTTCCAGCGCTTGTAGACTCGAAGCCATCACGTATAAAGGAAAGGAATAGGGAAAAAGCGTTCAGGGCCTTTATTAAAATACCACATATTACCCTTACTCATTTTACTGAAATTAAATTTCAGTTATCTAGAAGACCAAACATGAGTTAGGTTATCCTGGGAGAAGAACTACTTAAAACATTGAATTGTTCTACAAGATTA
This sequence comes from Lepisma saccharinum, assembly GCA_022664845.1. Taxonomy (NCBI): domain Eukaryota; kingdom Metazoa; phylum Arthropoda; class Insecta; order Zygentoma; family Lepismatidae; genus Lepisma; species Lepisma saccharinum. The sequence continues at coordinate 63,289 of JAGDQP010005911.1, read as the reverse complement.
CTAATTTTATTGTGGGTTTTTGCCAAAGTCTAACAACTACTCGTACAAAGATTACAAGAAGCACTTTTCTTTTTGCCAATTTCCTAAGTACTATAACATTTATAAAGACAAATAATAATATAGGCATACTGCCTTTTATAATTAACAAAAAGGAATACAACTCACAGTATTTCGTTAAGTTGTTCTGTTTAATCGATTTTGCTTAGTTCGCTACAGATGAACAGATTCCCCACATCTTCATTAAACACCAAAGACTATGTAACGTCATTTACACAAGTTACAGACGAAAGACTCAGCAGCTTTCACATTGACTTACAAGTAATTGCACACAGTCAAGTTTATGTAGGAAAATTCAACGAACTGCAATATTCCAATCAACTTTGAAATACCTTTGTTCTCGTAACTTGTCTACTTATTTTAACAAAATACGCTCTTTGTTCTTCAATAATATAGAGTCGTAATTTTGATGTTCCCCTTCTACATTTACTGTAGTTTGCTTGTTCGTTTTCCCTTGTGGCAGAACTAAAACAACCCGCTTGATACCAGTGCCAGTCACGAAAGAGCATTTCAAATTCTTGCAGTATAATTTAGATACATATATATTTAGCTTATAATTAAGCAGAAAACGTTAAGAAAATTAATTTTACAGATGAGTAGGAACAAAAAACAAGTAATTGTTAAAACATAACTTCAAATAAAATTTAAAAAAGAAAACAGAAAAGTAACTTACAAGTTACAACACATTCCTTAAGAAGCAAGGGAATTTTACCAGGTAGAATTTTTAAAAAAGTAAGTAAAAATTCGTTACATACGCAAGGTAGGATTTAGGAAAACTAAACAAAATCAGCCGTTATGCTCTGTGTTAGTGGTACTGGAATCCGCGCTGCATTCCCAAGTACAGAGATCAGCTATCGTAAGCTCTAAACGCCAGGAGTTGAAATTTTGATGACGTTTGAGATTTGTTCACAAATTTGTAGATAAAGCGAGGAAGATTAAACGCTCTGTAAATAGTAACAGTTTATTGTCCTTAAATGGATTGGCCAATATTTCTTTCAATCCAGAAAGAAAGTAAAATATCTGTCAGAAGCTTTGATAAAATCTGATATCAGACTTCGGGTGTTACCTTATTACATGCCAAAGTTACCTAAAGAGTTCGATGAATAACTGAATGATTTAAATGTTATCAGATTAAATCATGCCATGCGGCGTTAGCTTAGTTGCTTGAATCTTGATTTCATACTCAGAGGTTGTTGGTTCACGTCAATTTACATCGCACGCTGACTGAAGGTTTCCCAGGTCTTCTTTAGTCGCACCAGGTAAATATTGGGATGATTCCTTCCCAAATCTCTCGCTACGTCGTAGTGTCCTCTGTGCTGTATTTGGAGTTTTCTAAACAGATAAAATATTGTCTCAATAAAACTATTCAGGAAGTATTAGAAAGGTAAACATTACAATACAAGTGCGCCAGAACCCTTCAAACGTCATCTCTAGAAATACATTATAAGTTTGCAGTATTTCAGATACACACTTGCACTTGTTTAAAAAAACAAGCTAAACAAAATCTGGATACATCTTTTTAAATGGGACTTTTGTCAAGAACTCGTTTTTCGCTCAACTTCAGGAGATTTGACTGAAAGGCAAATTAGTTTCATTGTGTGCAAATGCTCAGGTCAGAAACTTAAAAAAAAGTAACGATATATTGAAATTATAAGATTACTTTCTACTTTGCTTGGTACTGTACTATAAGTTGAATATTTTAGTTATATTGGTTGTATAAATTTAAACACGTTGCGTTCCATGAGTAAGTTTACAAAGAATGTCCATTCATTATTTCTATACTTTGTAGCTTTTAAGATGGGTCTCCACTTTATTTCCCTACTTACACGTAGTTCGGAACAAATGATTTATCATTCTTGTACATAATTGTTGTTGATATGTCCCTTGAAAATGTAAATAGTTTCAAAGCAAAGAGACTTCATATGATCATTAAATAAAGAAAAAAATATACAGTTAATATACTGACACAATAAAATTTCATGACCTCGACATGGGTTAAAGAATACACTAGTATCTACCATCGCATGATTATGCTCGTGAATTGCTACGTGGTGAAGCGTTTATGCATTCAACCTGAACGTGCTTATGTAAGCTTTGCCGGCTAACCTATTTAGTTGCATCTTATAAAAATCTCCAGAGGGATTTTATAATATCACTTTGCTTCTATTAATGGTTCTCTTATCGAGTGCTTTTCATATTTCTCGGTTTTTGTTATTTCAATGTCTGCTTTATAACCTATCTCGTAGTCCTCGGGTTTATTATCTTCGCTCTGAAGTGGTTAAACATTTTTGTCACGTAAACCTCTTTCTTCTTGTACACATATTATAACGTATATTGATTTCGTGCTCATGTATTTTTAAACGCTAGGTAAAATTGTTGAGAGCTTATAGGACTTGATCCATATTCCAGCAACCATATAAATTTAATATTTCTTATTCCGCATCGTTATATTTTCACCATTATTGACAAACAATACAGATTATAATATAACTGTTTATGAATTTTTAAACAACATTGATTAGATATTCGATTCTTTGGCATAAGTGCTTGAAATTATGTAACTCAAGTTAAACACATGTTGCGAAATAATGTTGCTCTTTACAGTAATTCAAAAATTTACTTTAAAAGGTCTAGGTATTTTTATTTGTTCCCAACTGTGTAACCCGTGAGTATATGGTGATTTGGTAATGCCTAGATAGTGAATAAAACTATTTCCTACAATTTCAATACAAAACTACGTTTTATATAAAACAAATATACTGCTAAACTACTTTACCTTACCCTACTGGTAACGACCCCAGTAAACGAACATCCTAACTTGTTTTCCATTTTTTTTCCTGTGACACAAGGCAAATGCTGGAATGGTATTTATAAAAAAAAACGGGACCCTGGCTGATTATCTTCCAATGTACTCTACCCTACCCTATCCTGACCTTAGCCTCTGGAATCCGTAAATCCGTAAATAAACTCAGTCTACATACAATTAAAAGAGAAGATATAATTAACGTTTTAAATATGTATTGCGTATTGAAATTTAAAGTATCGTTAATAAAACCCATTTCTTTCAGCAATTTAAGACAAAACGGTATTTCCATACTTTTTTCACTATCCACAGACAGAATTTGACTATTATATCATCGATGTCTCCAAAGTAACTGCGTTCGAGTGGACAAACTGTGCATGCGCACATACTTTGGCATTCCAATCATGACGGCATAAAAATATATAGTTCTTTTCTGCCCAATCAGAATGTTTGCTTGTTAGCAAGAGGATTTTATTTATACCTGCAGTATTTGTTTGTTCTCCTTTGACATATTGAACATCCTTGCTATAGTCTATCCTGTGGATTCCATTTAAATATTAAACTTTAATCAACTAGAAACATGGAATACATTTACTTTATATTTACTGAATAATAGAACTTAATATACTGAGTGTGAATTACTAGTTTAAATTCAGCCCATTTGATATACAGGATGGACAAACATTCATTGTCAAAACTCTAGGAACGAAAAGTTCTCATCAAAATAACGAAAACATGTGTCTTTGTAATTTGTCGAATTCCGCTTAGTTTCGGAGCTACAAGCTGCCGAAAATCTGGGAAAATGTAATTTAGAGCTTGATATTTCCAATAAAGTTAACAGTAGAACTACTGCGATAAAGTACCCCCAAAGATTTCCAACCTGCTCTATCCAAATATGCATATTTCGAAATTGTGCGATGACTGCGCAAAGCATTCCCCAAAGAAACTAGGGTATTCCCAGAAATTCTCTGAAGTAAAGGTAGGCCGAAATGTGCATGAATTTGACGACTTTCCGTCAGGTAAAAATAATTCGTTTGGGCCAAGACGATATCTCAAACAAATTCCATTTCCCGAGTGATTTTTGTATGAAACAATACATGGTTGCATAACTAACAGGAATCAGAGCTATTCTCCGAACTGCAATACATTCAACGAAATATTGATTTATTTATCGATGAAAGAGAATGCAATTACAAACCTAGATGACGATGATTAATCATGTAAACAGTGCAGTATAGGGTAATAAACGACTGCAGTGGTCAAGTGGTCACAGGTGTCAGATCATGAGTCACAGCTAGAGTTTGCGGCTGGGAATCAACTATGTTTAATTTGAAAGCACAAAACAAAAACCTAATGGAAGCGAGATAGGATAAAGTTCTTGGTTAATAAAACGACCCATAAATACAATGTCTACAGTTTTTTATTTGGGCGGGGGGGCGGAATCATGACTAGCGAATGTCACAGACTTATTAAAAATTATGAATGAAAAAGGAAAGAAATAGGAGACGTTTGAATTCAGTTGGCATAATGTACATAATATTCTAAATACATTTTCGTCTGATCGTTCTCTTGTATTTGTAAGTTTGGATTTTGGAATCTGAACATGTTGAGATCTGGCTATTCATTTAAAAAAAAAAAAAAAAAAAATTGATCAAGAAATTCTGAAGGCAGGTTCGTGTAATTTCTAAATAAGAGATTCTAAATAATTTGGACTCTTTGAAATAAATTATCGTGCGTTGTTGTTTGAAAACAGTTATCCTAAATTTTATTCTTTAGAGCTTGGGAGAGACTGTCATATTGGGTCGTATGACGGTGATTTACATTGTAAACATGAGCAGTACATGGAAGTAACCGGAATATGAAACTGAACAGAAACACGAAGCATTCACATGGTTGTCCTTTAAATTACCTTGCTGAGAATGTAGTTATGCCTAATTCCGGAACAGGTCTGGGAGAGAAATTTTGCCGTCCATCAATTTTCCATGGAAAAGAATGAGGCATGTATGGAAAAGCCTTATTTTGATTGAATATATTATGCAAATGCATAGTATCTAGTAAAGATGCATATTATCTAGCAGTGCCGGCTCTAAGGGCGGCAAAAGGGGACAAGCGCCCCGGGTTGCATGTTTAGAGGGCGAAAAACAGCTAAAAATAAAAACTCCTAGTAATGAAGTAAAATCGCATATTAAATTGAAATTAACCTAAACATGTTCAAAATTTCAATACCTGCGCGCTTAGACATTTTTATGCTGTTCTATACAACCTTGAATCTCTAAAATTCAAAACCGCAATTCAAGTCAGATAGGTTGTAGGTCTATTGATTCATATGAGTTAATAATAGCGATGCCACAACAGGCTCCAGAGAACATAACAAAAGTACACTACGTGATACGAGACAATGTTGTGGCCAGCGCGATCGCCGGTCGTGTTCTTTGGATAATAAACGATGGAAAGGGCGGTGGAAAGAGGCAAAATTTAACTTTCTTCCCGTAGGAAAATTTCTAGATCCGACACAAGTATCTAGTAAAGAACCTCCTTGGGGACGGTTTCGTCTGTGTACATCCACATGCAGACAGGCATATATCTCGAAAGGCACTTAAAAATAGTTAATTAATTGAACCCAACATTTAATGCCTAAACCTTTATTCTTCTGGACCATGACATAATTAATGTTTTGGTTTGAACATTGCTGCCTGTTTAAATTCATTTAATCTCCTTAATCTAAAAAGAATTCGTTTATTTTATTTTATTTTATTATTATTTCAATAGGCAGATCTCAATATGTTCAGATTCTAAGACCAAACGTGCAAATGCAAGAGGACGAACAGACGGAAATGTGTTTGGAATATTGTGTACGTTATGTCAACTGAGTTCAAACGTCTCGGCTTATTTTGTTCCTTTTTCATTCATAATTATTAATAATTTTGTAACATTCCCTCGTCATGATTTCTAAAAAATAAAAACCTACAGACTTTGTATTTGTGGGTCGGTTTAGTAACCAAGAACTTTATCCCATCTCACTTCAATTAAGTTTTTGTTTTGTGCTTTAAAATTACACAAAGTTGATTCCCAGCCGGGACTCAAACGCGGAACTCTAGCTGTGTCTCATGATCTGACACCTGTGACCACTTGACCACTGCGGTCGTTTAATACCTTATACTGCACTGTTTAAATGATTAATCATCGTCATCTAGGTTTGTAATTGCATTCTCTCTCATTGATAAATAAATCAATAGTTCGTTGAATGTATTGCAGTTCGGAGAATAGCTGTGATTCCTGTTAGTTATGCAACCATGCGTTTTTTCTTACAAAAATCACTCGGGAAATGGAATCTGTTTGAGATATCGACTTGGCGCAAACGAATTATTGTTACCTGTCGAAAAGTCGTCAATTTTATGCACATTTCGGCCTACCTTTACATCAGAGAATTTCTGGGAATCCCCTAGTTCCTTTGGGGAATACTTTGTGCAGCCATCGCACAATTTCTAAATATGCATTTTTGGATAGAGGAGGTTGTAGGTACCTTATCGCAGCAGTTCTACTGTTAATGGTATTGGAAATATCAATCTTTAAATTTCATTTTCCCTCGCTTTGGCAGCCTATAGCTCCGAAACTAAACGGAATTCGACAAATTACAAAGACACATTTTTCGTTATTTTGATGAGAACTCTCCATTCCTAGAGTTTTGACAATGAATTCTTGTCCACCCTGTAGAAACACTATGACTTCTCTTAACTCCGAAAAAAAAATATTCAAGAATAGTCCGCAAGTTGGTATTTAAGTTTAGGCAAATATTTCTGCTTGTATCTCACAGTACTGAACTGATACGGTCTCAAGAATGCAAGAATATGAAATTCAGTCTTGCTCTTGCTGTGACTTACGTAAATTAAAACATTATGGACTAACGAAAGATAGCCCAGATTACAACTGAGATTTTCGGCTACTTTAAAACTAAAAGCATCATATTATATAGTACAAACGAGAGGTATCATTCAGTTTATTTACAAGCAATAATATTTTCAGAAATGTATTATAAAAGAATGCATGATATTGTAATAAAAACCAGGAACTAGAAACGCTGATCTTTAAGAGCGACACGCGCTATACAATGTCAAAAGATGACCAACACATGACGTGTAAGGGGTAATGACTGGCGATGGGGACAGACAACATGACTTGATGTTTTTGAAGGCAAGAATCTTGGGTTATGGCATGAAGAGTGGTACATTTTGACGTCACCTGCATGGGCACTTAAATACGGTGGACACTGAGGTCTTGACCTCAGAAATTAGCTACCGTCACACCAATCGCGACTTATATATGGTTTGTTAGGGTGTCTACTAGCATATCATCAGGACTAAGTCATGTGACTACAGCCTCTGTCATTATCGTCCGTTCTTATGCCTTATTAGTCCTTGCTATTTGAATTCTTGTCTCATTCACGCATCTTTCGACATTGATTTTGATTCTTTATCTTCATATGCTATAAAACATCAGCAACTTCTGATATGAATATTCTGTTAATCTAAACTCTCACGACTCTCAAATTACTTACATTTAAGGTAAGATGCCGAATTTCTAGAGACATCCATTCACAAACGAGAAAACTTTTGTAAATGTATGGACAGGGGAGTGACCGCTTACAGTTTGAGCATACCAAATAGTATACGCTCTACCAGTTTGGAATGCCCAATGACAATTAGAGCTGGACAAACGAAATTCACAGCCCAATTTACGTGTGATTTAGGGCTCGTCAAGCCCCATCCCCTGGGACTTGCACATGGAGTAGATGCTGGTTCGTTCTAAAATCAAAATTAGAACTGTATCGATCCCCGATCTTTGCGAATCAGGCCGGAAATTATTAAAGCAGTATAAATCCCTAAGATTAAGTTTATGAAAGCTTCGTAGCCCACCCAAAAACCTCCCTTATTGCGTTTAATTTAATTGCACTTATTTAAAAAAAAATAGCTCTGGTTTGAACACAAGAAACCAACATAAGTATAGTATAGTGGTCAAAATTCACGCTTCCGATGTTATATTTTGCTTATATTTTGCGCATAGTACATAAAACCCTAACCCCTTGAAAACGTTTTAACGATTCCTTTTGTGTGATATTTTAGCCTACTCTAGTGTTTAGGATTTACTTTTGCTTCGAGTTTAAATGTGATAAAATTGCGTTTTTAACATACACAGTAGATTTTTGTTAGGAACATAAGATTGTTTGTTTATTATTATTATTAAAACAAAGGGAGCGCAAACGTTTAAGTGAAAGCATAAACGTACAAGTTAAAAGCGTAATCATAACAAAAAGGACGGCTCAAACAACTAAAATATTTAGTTAAACGGCGCTGGAAATTAGACCTCAATTTAGACCTTGGTGGAGATGATATACAGCTCATTAATACAATTATTAACCAATAACTGGAAGCCCAACATAATTTTTTACAGTATCTGCAACAGCAATTATAAGCAAAAGTTGTGGGCGAGTCTATAACCATTTAAATCTAAAAAAAAAAAGTATTAGGAGTATGTTCAGACACATAGTAACCCTGCCAAAGTCTTTGTATAGAGACCCACCCTAGGCAATATTTCGTTAACTGGACAAGAAGCAAAATTACAACAACAATGTGTTTTACCAAACAACAAATTAACGTTAGGTCAGTTTTCGATGAACCAATTCAAGATGACGAGCCAGACGAAAGCTTCAGCGAAATTCCATTTTATTTGGAACTTGTGCTATTTCATGATTTCATTACAATATTTTAGTCTACAATGGTCTTGAGCAAGTTTGGTCTAAAGACGAAGTCGCACATTTGTGGATAATTTTGCTTATATTGTACGAGGAAGTAACATTTGGAGAATTACAGGAAATATTACAAGACCTACACAAGTGCTTTAGAATGCAAACAGCTGCATGGGAGAGGACTTCATGTTACGATCGACAATTGCTGACGGCACTATTATGTTTTATGCTGTTCCCATGGAAACATAATATGGCTAGGCTCGATAGCTAGATAATATAACACATGTATTGAAATATTTGCTACAAACAAGAAAAATGTATTTTAGTTAGTAATGTGGTTATGGTAGGTGTAGGTTAGAAATAGGTTACTTAAAGCTATTTAATATATTTGTTTGATAAATAGAAAAATAATAAAATAACTTTGAAAGAAACTGTGGTAGGTTCCACGGAATGGAACGAAAATAAAAGCAATGTGTTCTTAAGATAATATCACAAATCATTGCCTCTGTATATAAGCAAACGTAAAAAGAAAATGAAAAAGAATGGGGTATCATCAGTTATATAAGGACGATGGACATGAGTGTCATATATCCTCAGTATGACAGGATGTACACACTAAAAGACAAAGGTTATTATCTGGTGACACTTTATATGTCAACTTAAAACGATACCTAAAATCTAACGACAAGGTTGTTACGAGAATGTTTCTTCCCTCTCTTTAAACATCGGCGCGGCGAATAAGTTTAATATAATATTATGAACATAATAATAATAATAATAATAATAATAATAATAATAATAATAATAATAATAATAATAATAATAATAATAATAATAATAATAATTTTAATACTAAACACATCAGTAACTTTTAGTGAACGACGGTGTAACAAGAAACATAAATGATATTTACGAAGCATACCAATTTTATCGCAGTATTTCTACTGTTAATAATATTGGAAATATCAAGCTTTAAATTTCATTTTCTCATGCTTTGGCAGCCTTTAGCTCCGAAACTAATCGGAATTCGACAAATTACAAAGACACATTTTTCGTTATTTTGATGAGAACTTTCCGTTCCTAAAATTTTGACAATGAAGTTTTGTCCACTCTGTAGAAACAAGATGACTTATCTTAACTCCGAAAAAAAATATTCA
>JAGDQP010005911.1:33557-44091 GCA_022664845.1 Lepisma saccharinum | reverse complement strand
TGTCAGTCGTTTCAGAGAACAGGTTTCCTGTCACTTAAGCTTCAGTTCGTGATGTAATTTCATCCAAGTTCAGCCAATTGACACTTCACACCTCTGTGACAATTATGTAGAGTAACTTTGCTAATTGCATTTGAATGGCAACAAAATTTATTGATTACTAACTAAATATAAAGCTATGGCAATATACGTATGTACGAGCTGTGCGTATCTGCTGATTTTCTCGAATTTACTTCAATACTGAAATTAGGTTAAATATAGCAATACATCCTTTTTAAATTATTTATTGAATTTCAATTTTCATTTAGTATAAAAAACCATTTAAATTTGTGAGATTTTCATTTGGTCTTGTATGATAAATTACTTCGTTGGTTCTGCATTTAATATGTATTTCCAAGATTTTTAGTTTTATTTGTTATTGTGCAGTATTTGTTCTGAAATTCGACTTCAATATTTCATATTGAATAAATTATTTGCATAAGTTCAACTGTGCAGAACTGTTCTTCTCAAGTCAAAATTCGTTTTCCAGATTTTGTTATCTATCATAGGAAAACCTCCTAAAAGGTAGGAAGAAGTACCGTACTGTAACTATACAGGTGGGTTGAGGTGGTAAAGAAGGGGTGAGTAGTGGACAATAGTGGCATCAGAAAGTATTGTTACTCGGACGCTACACACAGTTAAGACTTAAGTCGTTAACAATAAAAAGAAATAAAAAAATGAAGGTTTGCCAGTGGCCATGGATGAATGATATTATGGATTCTAAGTTGTAGCAATTTCAACTTCATGCCGTTAGAGGGCAGTAGAATTGCAATCACTGTGTCTTCAGAGGATGACCGGGGAAGCAGCTGTTCAACTTGTTCCAACTTCTAATCTGTAACTGCTTCTTTTATAGTTTCCGCTGTGTATACTGTGTTTACTGAGAAAGCGAAGCAATCATTAGAACTATGCGATTTCTGAATTTTGATATTGATTATCGATATAGCTGACGAATCTAACATTGCTTGATATATCGAATATCGACAAACATATCTTCATATCGGATGTTGTTCAAAATCGAATATCAAAAACGATATGGAGAAAGTGTTAGATCACGATACAGTGTAGTTCATACGAAAGAGTAGTAGTAAACCAAAGATAATTCATGTGAAAATGATCTAACGATTCGATCAATTGATAATTATTAATTGTAATATCATCGATAATATTATAATCGATATACTATTTTTATACCTTTAATTTACGTTGATAATTTTCGATCGAATGATTCAGGTATCTGAAACCTCACTACCATAATACTCATGGTAAGATCAACGTTGAGAAAACTTTTAATTAATCACTTTACAGAGCTATATCTATATTTTAAGTGTTAACCAGTTTTAGTTTTAAATTACATGCAAATATTTTTATCCACGACGGTTATTTTAATTGCCTGAGTGGCTGGGTGCATCCTTATATATTTCTCAACATGGCAAGTCTCGAGAATTATATAAGTACATATTCTTTTCATTTGATTCATGAAGAAAAAGAATATGTAATTCTCAGTGAATAGAAAAGCGTGTGCCAATTTCAGGTACCAAAGTTCCTAGAGCGGCAGGTCGTGTTCTCACGCTTATTTATGCTATGTTTATCCATGTGTTAACCTATATGTATATCTGTGTGTGTGTGTGTGTTTAATGTATGCATTGTGCTGTGCTGCATATCTGTCTGAGACAGTCAGTCCATGGTCATTCCTATACACGACGGGGAATGCAATTCGTGTTGCGGTATACATTGACTGCACGCCCCCATCGTAAATCACATTCTACAGGCTGGTACGAACTGCGGTTTCAATGCGAAAACTATGTAGTTTGAAATTGAATGCATAAATTTCAGTGCGTCGTGCAAATAAATCGTGGCAAGAAAATATCACTTGGTTTTCTTTACATTTGAAGTCAATTTAACTTTACACTGAACTTGATTTTCATAGATACAGTGGAATAATTTGAAATGCTTCACTATTACGACCTGAGAGTGTACTAATGACGCTCTACCATTTAGGTAACTTTTAATTAAACTTTACTGAAACATTACATTTGTGAAATTTACAACATCTTAGAGCTAAAGGCCGTCAAGTTAGAGGGATGGAGACCCTCGGTAAACTATTTTCGAGAAAGGAATGGATAATGTACTGGCCATTGCGTCTGTAGTCCGATAGCTGTCTGGTATAACTTGCTAGCACACAAGTAAACTTCAGTCAAGATGGTTGGTGAGACCAGGAATTGAACCCGCGTGGTCTCCTCAGTGTTTCTCGGTAGTCAGTGACCGTAAAATTTGAACCACGGGAACAGGGCATATATGGTTAATAGGAGGAAGTAAATAGTCTCTTAAAAGGTATCGAATTACAAACGGTTCAACAGGATTGCTATTCCTTGGTTTTCTCTGTCTGACGCGAATACCGGAATTATAACTTGCCTGCAATACAAATTTACTTTGCCCATTCATTCTTTCAAGAATTGGATTGAATTTGTTTATGGTGCTTCGGCATATGTGTCTTTGGTCGGGATGGGGTAGATATCGACCAGTGCTTTACTTAATGTACCATCATGGTATTTACCTGGTGAAACTGAGTGAAACTATGGAAAGCCTCAGTTAGTGGTCGGCCACAAAAATCGAACCCGCGTACCTACCCATTAAATATATGATTTTCGTGTTGCCGCCTAGATTACAGGGGCTAGGTTCTTCCACGAGTACAGTGAAGTGGGTAATATGATATGAAGCTTACTTAGCTAGAAAATAAAACCTTAAAAGCAGAGTTCTGGTACAGGTCATAATTGAGGAGGTAACAAAAAAACTCACATGGACATTTTTTATTTGTAAAAAGTTTTATTCGTTTTAAGATCTGAATAGAAAGGTATATCGAATAGCACAAAGTGATTTTATGAAGAACATACTTAACCCATTGCAGTATGTACCTCCTTGATAAAATTGCTTTACGTAATCTACTACAGGTCTTCATTAAGGTCTTAAAAAGAATAACACTATTTTTTTTGTTACCAAAATGGACATGTGAGGTTTTGCTTCTTACCTTCTCAATTCAGTATATATTGCATTCTAGAAAATTGAAATGTAAGTACTCAAGCATCCTGTAAAACAGAAGTTTGTACATTTTTATACTGGGATTTTATTTGATAGAGGATTTTTATACTGGGACTTTATTTGATAGAGGATTTTTATACTGGGATTTTATTTCATAGAGGATTTTTATACTGGGACTTTATTTGATAGAGGAATTTATACTGGGACTTTATTTGATAGAGGAATTTTATACTGGAACTTTATTTGATGGAGGAAATTTTATATGCCTCTTTACATTAAGTTACACCATGAAGAGATTATGGTATAAACCCCGAGAAGGTATGCTAGTACAGTTCTTTATCAGAAAAGTATTCATAACAAGCGCGCACGTCGTCGCAGAATCAATTAAGCGAACAATCATATAGTCACGTCTATATTCACAAGATATTACAAAATCCGTAACCATAAAATAATCTCATTAATTTAATATTAAAAACTAAAATTTCAAGGAACTGTTAGCAAAAATAAGAAGTGAAGAGAAAGTATGGTATTTAGGTGAATGATAGCGTCCTCTACTTTCTGTTCATTGAGACTTCAGCTTTAAACTCTAGCTCCAATCCAAACTTCCTGAACAAGCAGAAAAAAATTATATCCCTTCAGTCGGAACTAAGAGACGATGGTGCCTACATGGTTCCGTACACTATATTGGTTCCTATATAAAGCTTTCCGTAGAACATACGCCTGTCATAGTATTATACACACAACATTTGCTTCATTTTCTTCCTTCTGTTGAACACTACAAATTCCTTGATAACTTTTTTTATTCATCCTTTTTATATACCCTTATGACACACACACACACACAGACAGAGATACCACCAGCAAGGCAAGCGATCCCCTCTTGGAAATCGATAGGGCTTTATGTTTTTGTAGGCTATTGATCTCGCCTGGGGTCGACCGGGTTTGGCAACCTAAACGAAAGTTCTTGATCGAGGCCAAGACTTCCTTTTTTACCCTCCTAACTCGGACAAACCTAGAGGAACTACGTTTTATTTTCTCTCTCACCTTCTCCCGCGATCTATATCACTTTCTTGACTTCGGTCTACTTCTCTGTGTTTTATCGTAATTTCCTCTTAGCCTATTTTTAATGCACAGAAGCTTCTGCACATATTTGAACTTCTTTGTAAGAAAGTTTCATACTAACAAATTACTATTGTATTTCTCGTGATCCTTATAAGCGACTTGCACGAAACCAAGGTGAAACATTTAACTTGAAAAGAAACCACGTTTTAAAAATAACTAATACGTTTCTTAAGAAATATTTTTTCTTAATATTTGTGCTTATTTTAACAGCGAAAGAAATATTTGTTTTTAATATTATTTACATGTATGGGTCAGGGAAGATGCTATAGTCTAAGCCCGTCATATCTCCGAGCGATGACCTCCCTCAGCGAGTCCACTTCTGGGTCAATGAAGAGGAAGGTACCTGCCAGGGTATTTGCCATTATACCATATCGGCATTCGCCTGATGAAAACAAATGTCATCCTTGGAAACCTTAAAAACTAAGACTGTTTTTCATATGTTTGAACATCGAAAAAGCATTGACTGTTACAGATAGCCCAGGAAATAAAGAAAAAAAAAAAAGATAAATGTCGGGAATAATTAGGAGAAAGCTGAATTTTGGCCAGTTGTTACATCATTACTAGAAGTGCATTTCCCCAAATGTCCCCGCCCCTTCCCCCTTTGCTTCCTCAAAATCCCCCCCGAAATACAAATTTACAGACTTTCAGAAATTTTATTATATCTCTGTAACCAATAGGCATAGCGATATGATTCTTTTTTGTTATAATTCCTAGACAACAGGTTACAAAAATGGTTATCATGCGTATTGCGCTATTGCTAGTAGTATTGCCGTAATTTTGGTTGAACAATTACTGTGTTAGCTATTTACCATACCATACCAATGACGCGCAACAGCGCGCGAACGTTTTTCCTTCTATGTGTGTCCTATCCACATTAGGCAGTTATGAGCTGTCGACGATTATAACAATCTGTCTTCGCTGTACAGCTGTAAGTAAAATAGGTGATGAATTGGTAGTGTTTTTGACGGCCTTTTTTGTGATATATTACGTACCCAGATAACATACTAGCTTCCAACAAGGTTGTCAGTTACGTGCTTCGAGCTTGTTAAGCTTGATATTGTGTTGAACTTAATAAACAAGTATGAAATAAACTTGTTGCAAAAAACAAGTGGCTTGGTAGTTATAACTAAGTTAAGTCAAGCTTGTTGGAACCAGCAACTATGCGAGGAATCTTGTCAAACGTCAAACTTTTTTTTTTGTTGCGCTTTCACTGTGGTCTCAGTGCATGGAAGTTTCATTACGTGCCAGGCCTATTTCGACGTTGTCTAATCTTCGCCAATTACTAGAGGTGCCTATGATCTGATTAGTTGAAATTTGATGGACTAAGTATAAACAATGCTTCGAATTCAAACTTGGGCATGCGATTTCGTGGTCTAGTGACTACAGCATCGTATTGGTGTGCCAATGGCCCTCGGTTCGATTTCTATCCATAACAATGATTTTATTTTTGTCAGAAGTACAATTTATTTTCCTATCTTGTCCTGGCAAGGATACCTCAACCTTGATTTCTGGAAACTAGAGTATTTGATGCAACATTGATTAAAAATTTTGGCTTAAATATGCTAAACGTGCATCAAGTCATCATTCCACTTGTTAACGTAAGCTTAACTTTTGAGTCTGGTTGAAATTGTTGTGTGGGCAGTGAAATAAAAGAAGGTACTATGAACTTTAAGCTATTTCTTTGTTCATGAAAGGCAAATAAAACCTCAGGGAATCTATTACGATAAGGTTAGTCATATTTCTATTAGTTGGAAATTAAATTTAGTTGGTAATTTTAATTTGTATTATAACTTACTTTTGATGATGTTGTCAATTGAATGCTGTAGGTTATATTTATCATCTTCTAACAGAGCGTGGTAATCGATTACAGTTGTAATGAAACTGTCAGGATCTTGTGGAAATTTACGTAGCGGAATAAATGCATTAAACTTCACAAATTACTTATTTATTAGAAATACAATAAAAGAATAATGGTTGGTTTTGATTTATTGTGTGCTCCTAGTGGGATATAACTTGAAAGAGAAACTGTAACAGTGAAAAGAGAATTACGAAAATTATTGAGGTAAATTTTAAACGAAACGATGAACTGCATGAAAAGTTGGAAGGAGAAATAAGTATTCGGGTTCACAGTTCATCCTTTCTCCTACCCTATTCCAGTCGGAGCCATAGATGCCTGAAGGTCGTAGTTCAATCTAATTCAATTGAACATAGGTGGATCAAATGAGATGATGATCGATCACCAGCTGAGTTTTCTACCTTGATCTGCTGTCAAACACAATGGCGTGAACATAGTACTAGGATGCACATTTATAAATTATACTGGTATTATGCACATCGATTCACTCTTAATAATTACTAAAAGGATTGTTCATGAAGCAATTCCATGTATATTGCTGGTTCAATCCTACAAGTTGCATCAAGTTAAAGGTGTAAATATTTATATAGTGAGTTGCTTCTTGAGAGTACCGACACTTTTAAGTTCATTGAAATCCTCAAGCACGTTATTAAGGCCATTTCCACAACTTTTCTTTGAGTACCAACACATACTTGTACCTTCAAGATTGAAAGAACCACTCTGAATTCGTTGAATTTTTACCTTAGTGTTAATACTGGTACGAGGTGTAACACATTTGATCCCTTCCATAGCATGGAACATAATTAAATTATGCAGCGGGCCGATATTTACATCTGTGTTGTCAAACACATGTTGATGAAACCTTTCACTATTAATATTTGATAGTACTACATTGATGAGAGAGGTCATATAAACATAAGTTTCATAGTATGATGCGCAGACTCTAATAGACGGTAATAGATTGAATAGATATTTTAATCCATGTAATTGTTGAAGAATCAATACTAGACTTGTTTGCATGGGTGTCAGAAATAATCTTTGTCTAACAGTTGCTATTATAGCATGATTTATCACAACGAACTTCGTGTTAACTTTCTGTGATTCAGAAGCATTATTCTTTGTCGTTACTCTCTCTATAAAGACCTACAATGAGTTTTTGCCCGTCAGACTGAAATCTGGGTATATATTTCAGGCATAAGCCGTCCTCTGTTTGTCCTCTCGTATGATGTCAGCTACATCTATATAATACTATCCTTACAGTCCAGTAGGAGGATCAGTTTTCATGTCGTTATATCACTGATACATGATTTTATGAGCCGTGTCAAATAAGCAGAGTACATCTTTCCTTCCAGAAACATTTGAAACAATTATCCGATCCTTAAAATATTCCTAAAGATGTTTGTCTGTATATGACAGTTTTAACTATCCGTAACAAACTTGCATAACACATTATTCGATCTAATAGAAAAATGTGGGTGTCCCTGACTCAAAGCACATCAATTGTCAATGTTGCAAACCTATTTTAAAACACAACTTTTTAAATGGCTCTTATACAGTTGGAAAATTCCACACCAAAGCAGGCATAAACATTATTCGACATCATAAAATAAATACTGTGAAAGTACTCAGTTCCTTATGGTCACCGTTTTCAAATAGTGCGGGCGGAGATCGCGGGATTGAGCTAGTAATATCTTACATCCTTGTGATGAAAGTTTACTCTTTCCTTCTTGCTCCTCATTAGCGTGTTCTGACAGTAAGAAAACGTTATGGATGGACATCTCAAAGACAAACCATTCACTGCAAATCAAGAATTACATAAAGTGCAAGGATTGAATAAATGTTTCAGGCTCGCTGAGGACGAACAATACAAAGAACTTTCACGAAATCATACATTTTATTCTGAATTATCAAGCAGATAATTTTAGAAGATTCTTATTAAAATATGTTTTGTACAGTTTCAACAACTAGAATGTTACTTATTTCAAGTGAAATCTTCAAGCTTGCGCAAAGATATACACATTTTTATAAATCATCCTGGTAACTATAGTGAAAATTATTTTGCAAAGTATTTTTAATCACAAGAAGTATAAGTCTAGCATAAGTATCAAAGACCAATAAAACAGAGAATAATCCTATAAATATGTATTATTGAAACGTAACGATGAACGATTCATTCGCATGAAGCTTAGCCACTGTCTTAACAAAAGCCTCGCCTGTTATCATGTTCCTTACCGATCATTCCCTTTTAGTAAGTTTATTTCTTTTACGTTGCCTATAATTTCCAGACTGAAAGCCTTTCATGAACATATTATGCATAAGAATTTCGAATGAAGGATGAAAAGAATTTTCACGATGAAATATGTTGTAAACAAAAAAATTAAAAAGACATCAAAGAAAACTTTTCAAGCTTCCTTTCTACAGCTCATCTATAAAGTTTTCAATCCTTTTATTTGAGTTAATGGTGGTATCAAAAATAAGAGTGGAATGCGTGTGACAGACAATTTTGATTCGTTAATGAAGATGCGCGTAAGATTTTGGGTTTCACAATAGCGGTCGTGATGACGTCCTCTGCGAAGTGAGAAACTCAGGATGGGTAATCAATAGACGACAGCCAGAAGGAAGGCGTGGGAGAAAGTGACAGAGATAGCAACGGAGAAAGCAGCGATTAATGAACTAAGTTCTTTATACAGAGAGAAAGAGAAATAGGGAAAGAGAGAGGGAGAGAGAGACGGAGGGAGGGTTGAGGAGGAAAATACCGTTTGTTTAAGTTTGCGGATTAGTGAGAAAAATTCTGTTTCTTTGAGAGATGGATTTTAATTGTCTTCTGTCATCATTCCGTTTAAAGGTAATAGAGAATCTTGAGAGGATGAGCCCAACTTGATATATATATATATATATATATATATATATATGAGAGAGAGAGAGAGAGGGTGAATCCAAATTCGCATTCACAGAGATTATTACCATATTATTTCTTGGAAATGATGGGTGTATATTATGTCTATATTTTCCCCTTCTATAATAGAGAACTCTATGAT
Source organism: Lepisma saccharinum (assembly GCA_022664845.1). Classification (NCBI taxonomy): domain Eukaryota; kingdom Metazoa; phylum Arthropoda; class Insecta; order Zygentoma; family Lepismatidae; genus Lepisma; species Lepisma saccharinum. Next base: position 35,004 of record JAGDQP010005911.1, on the reverse strand, counting down.
AGAGACTGAATTTAGTTTAAATTAAGTTTATTGAACAATAATTACAAATTGACTTCAAATTGTATTTTCAACATAGATTTGGATAAGAAATATCTTAAGCTAGTTACAATTTTTGCACTGTCTTTGGAAGAAGTTTTGCACATAGTAAGAGTATTCTTACAGAGTAAGTCAAAGGTGTAATAGCAAACAACAGAAATAGTCAAGCAGAGGAATCGATGTTTCCAACACGAATAAAGTTTCCTGAATGCTAGTTGATTGCTGTTTTCTTCACAATGTCTAGCTTCAGTCTTCATCTTGAGGTCAGTTTCTTGATATGCCTGAATAAATGTCTCTAGTTCTGAAACGTAATGCTCGAATTTTTCTTACTTTTTAAAAAGGAAATATGTATTTCTTTACTTTCTTAGGAATTTTATACTACGTTAGTGCAACATTTTTCCTTCAAATATTCGAGGTGTTATTCAGAAGGGAAAAATGTGTTGCTACTTCTTATCCTCAAAAAAGTTTGTACCTTTACGCTTTCCGTGACGAAAGAAGGAATATAAGTCTTTTGCATTTGAATATGTACTCTATACTGAGCATTTTGAGCACACATTTCCAACGCCTTTTCTTTAAATATGCCACACATAATTCTACAAAATATATCCTACTACGAACGGAGAGTTACGATCTTGTACTGACATCCAAACCTGATCATTGTGATTTTGTAGGAGCAATCAACAGCGTTGGTTGCAAAACTTTGCGTATAAATTTTATATTAAACACACTTTATATTTGTAACACTTTCTTCGAACAGTTTGTCACCGATGTCTTTACAAAAATAATACCAAAAAAAGAGGAAATGTTGCAACGAGGCGAAATACCGAAAACGGCATTGCCCAATGTCCATCAAAAATACATAAGATCAAATTTCATTGACAGTATGTCGCTACATCAATTTCTTCTTTCGTACGGTACATCACATTGGAAAATTCATAGCATACGTTAAGAAGTAAGTATTGCAACAATGTGCTCGGTTTACAATTTGTATGCAAAACCCAAAAATAAAAGAACCACTCCTGGTTCCAACAAAAGAACAGATATTCAAACTTTCAGGATACAAAATAATTGCAACACTTAAACGTTCTTTTACAATAATATGTATAGTGTAGCCTGTAAAATATAAACTAAAAGTGTTGTTCAAATTTTTATTCTTATGAAATCCTATGGAAGTAAAACATGACTAAATTGGGTTTTAAAATTTGCTAAATTTCAAATTTTACATATTTTGTTATTTATAAATATAACGTGAGGAAAACATAAATTTTGCAAAATGATATACAAGGGAATTTTCAGTATTGCCATATTGAAAAATCTATTATTAACAACATTTTCTGGGTCTAAATATGGTCTTTTTAAGATAATGATTACGGTCGTTGACTTCACACTGGGGAGACGACAAGAGTTTGAG
>JAGDQP010005911.1:0-28557 GCA_022664845.1 Lepisma saccharinum | reverse complement strand
GTCAAATAAAGCAGTAGCGCGGCGGAAGGGTGAGCCGGACAGAAAGAGAACCACATTTGGGAAAGCTGGATAACTCCTCTGCATATACTATCATTAGTTTCTGTTATTTCCTAAGATTATTTTCTAGTAACAGCAGAAACTTTGTTCTTATTAGTTAGAACATATGCTTTAGTGATTTTTTTAACGTTATACAAACATTGTTAAATTCTGTAATAACTGGGCCTGGGGAAGCCTTGATAATGACTATATGTATACTACTATGTGTTTTTTATGAATATACAATATTTGGCAAAATCTGAATTGGCTTTGTATTATATGTGTCTTCTTAGACCCTCACCTGGAAACAAAAAAAAATCTGAATGGGGCGCCCCCAAACTTAAAGAGAAATCGGCGCCCTTGGATACACTCTGGTTGCAACCTTCCCTAACTCTATAAGGGTAGGAGTTCATGATGAGGGATGTAATGTTTAGAATACTTGCTCACTTCAGGACATAATTCTAAATCGAATAGAATTATCTACTGGCTACTGTTAGTGTTATTGTATCTCAAATTTTAACTTGTGTTTTTAATCATTTTTCTTGTATATCCCATTGTAAACAAACGTAAAGGTAAAGTGGTCTGTAAAATGTGCGTGCTGAACAAACAAACATATTAATAATATTCGTATCAGTTTTTGATGTAGCGCTTTTGGGTGAATGAAATGTTTCTTCTAAAGGCAACACTGCTTCTATCGTTACTTTTGCGTGTCTTCCAGTAACAAATATTTTCAATTGATGTTAAACTTGTTGAGATGTTATCATCATAAACTTCTATTTAACGTTATATTGATTTCGTTTTTTATATGTTTTGTAAAAAATAAATTATATTTTATAGGATAGACAGGCATTCATGACCTAAGCCTCCAACATATCCTAGCCATTACATCTCTCTATGACTATTCTTCTTGGAGAAGAAGTGAAGAATATGCGTTTAAGATGTTATTCTATGTAATCCAACCACTCGTCTGATGAAGCTGAAAAACTTCCACCAAAGCATTAGTCAGGACAGCCGGCAGTAGAAATCGAAAAGGATTACCCATTTTTTGCTCTAATCTAATGCATGGAAACAACTTGACCACCAGTACTGGCTATTTCGTTATGCTATTGACTGAAAGCGGTAATTTCAACTGGGCTCAAACTCTTTGCGTCTGTGGAAAGAGATCAGTGCACAACGCTGGAATTATGTGACCCTCCTGGAAGAAAGCCAAGTGAATCATTACATGCGTGAAGAGATTTCGCGAAAAAAAAAAGAGCTTGAAGCATTCAGTGGCTATTTCCATAACTTTTACAAAGCAAAGTAAGTCTGGAAACCTTCCAGAAACCATGACCTCTGTCAGAAGCAATAATCTAGGTCACAACGATATTTTTAAAAAATCTACCGAGGACCGCCTGACATCAGGTTATTGGAATTTTTCTTATTTCTTATTTGTCGTATTTTGTCCGACTTTAAAGTCGGACCCTGTAGTGAAATTCACGAGTAATCCTGTTCTTATGTTGCGAGGAGCAAACAATGGTTGTAATATTACAACAAAAAATAACAATGCAATACCTGCTTATTTCAAAACTTTTGTTATCAAAATGTTTTCTAAAGTTTCATATTCCGTCTATAAGTCACCAGCTAATAATTACAATTGAATAATTTTGTCCTGTATTGAACTGAAAAGTACTCATAACACGTGGCGTAATTCCATATTGGCGATGGATATGGTAGAAAGCGTTGGTTTTGCGCATGTCACACCGAATTAATCGTCTCAATAAACCATCAGCTTAACTTCCTCTGAAAGAGATAACATAGCTTGGCTTTGGATTTTATAACGTTCTTTTAGTCACATCGGTTTTTATTTCCTAGAGTGATACCTAGATTAGTCCGTTGCATCATGGGAGCATTCAAGAAACAAATGTTAAATTTGTTTTTTTTCTTGTACATGCATTTAAATAAATGTAACAAAATTTTGTTTTAGGTTGGCCCAGATTTACTTTAAATGATTATAAGGAGTACAAATTATAAGTACGATTACATTGTCTAACTTTCAAATATTTCACTGAACGCATTATAAATAAAAAACAATTAAGGCATATGCACGAACAAACGTCAATGTTACATTTCGCATGCATTGAAAAAAACCGGCAAGGAAGTTGAATCTTGTCCGCAGTGTGGTCTGACTCGGTATGATATAACATATACTTTTTTTTACCATAAATCCAACACAATGTTTAAGTGCGCGGTCACTCACGGGAAGCGTACCAAATGCGTAAATATGAAACCGGAATTTATGTACAGAAAAGACACAGTGATTGGATGACAATACTAACAACTATTTTATTCCAAGTATTGGCCATCGCAATGTGTGAATATCAGAAAAAAAAAACTGTGCCCCTTGTGCCCCAGTCATCAAGCTATTTTCGTACATTTTCGTAAGATGTGAAGCGCTGGTCAGCAAGTGCGTGTCCCATGGACTCAAATAAATGAACATCGGAAGGCGCCAAGTCTGGTGAGTAAGCCGCATGCGGAAGGATTTCCCAGCCAAACGTCGCAATCGCTTCCTTGACCGGTTTTGCTGTATGGGAGGGTGCATTATCGTGAAGCACAATCACTTTTTGTTGTCTTTCATATTCTGGTCGTTTTTCACGCAAAGATTGATACAAATCGATCATTTGTTGTAGGTAACGTTGGATATTAACGCTTTCGCTAGGTTTCAGCAGTTCGTAATAGATCACTGATCCCTTCTGATCCCACCAAACACAAAGCATTGTCCATAGCGATTTGATCTTGCAGTCGATGTCCCCGGTTCTCCTGGCGTTACCAATGATCTTTTACGCTTAGGATTCTCGAAATAGATTCACTTTTCGTCACCAGTCACAATTCGATAGAGAAACGATTTCCTTTTGTACCTGACGAGCAGAATTTCGCAAGTGGTTTTTCGGTTTTCCTGCTGTCGTTTAGTCAATGCATGTGGAACCCATTTTCCCACTTTCTGAATCTTGCCCATGGCTTTTAAACGTATGGAAACTGCTTCTCGTGTCACATTTAATTGATCCGCGAGTTGTTATAGCGTTGTTCCTCATCCAACGAAGCTTGCGATTCGCTGTCTGCAAACTTTTTCGGTGGTCTTCCACGTTCTTCGTTTCTTACGTCAAAATCGCCACTTTTAAATTTTGTAAACCACGCATAGCACTCTGACTTACCAAGAGCATGACCACCGTAAGCTTCAACAAGCATGCGATGCGATTCTGCAGCAGTTTTCTTCAAATGGTAACAAAAAGCAATGCTGTCCGCACATCGTAGTTTGTAGGTACAAATTGCGCTACGTTCAACGCTATTAAACAGTACAGTATGACATGAAACTTGTCCGGTTGTGAGTTGCAAATCGTTATCAGAAGTCAAAACAAGCAAGTGTCGCTAAGGACGGTTTTACGATAACCACAGTGACAGCTAACGCCGTCTATGCACAAATTCCGGTTTCATATTTACACACCTGGTATGTAGCATTGGCTTTTGTTCCATGGATTTGTAGTGCATTTCCCTCCAAATTTTTCCGAATACCGAGGTAATTTATTGCAATATGCTTAAACGGAATGCAAATACATATCAAGGACACATCGTAAATAACTTCACTTACACAAAAGATTACATAGACGTTTACCCGCACATACTCCTCAATTTAAACGTAATGTAATTACTGTGAAAGTAGTGGGTCAAATTAAGATTGTTATCTCCTTAATAAGTACGTTCTGACTTTGACTTTTTCATCAGTTCATGTTAACTAAGCTTTTTCAACGTTTTTGTAATCAGCAGCAACTGTATGCCTACATTATAATTTCAATTAAAACCAAAACAATAAATGTACTTTCATATACGTTTTTTTAAAATACATTAAGTTGAGGAAATTTGTGTTGTCCTGGATATGAGGCATCATAGAGACAGTAATCCAAATTATTTATAAGAAATTTCGAGACACATTTCCGCAGAATGTTGGAGAAACATATGATGAGTTATAGTCTAATATTATTCATTTTATAAAGTCGTAATTCAGAAAATTTTCTCAGGGGTATGTGTAGTAATAAATATGCCTGAATGGAGCAAGGTTAATCACAAAACAGAAAAGTGATTCAGGTTAAAGTCAGCACCTTGATGGATAAGAAATACATTGATAACAGACAGCATTAGTTATATTATTTGTTATTAGTAACATACAGATGTTCTTAATGAAATTCCAATACTGCCCAGGTATCCCTCTCTACCATCACAGTGAAGACCTCAATGTGACGAATGGAAACAAGACAGTAACAAAAGTTAATTCAATATGAAAGATACTCTTTACACGTAATATAACGGCAGAAGTGTTAAACTATTCATGGTGAATCAGGAATGGTAAGGTAAAATTGATATAAAAGTGGTAAAGTTTAGCATCTGTCGCCTGACTACAGAAAGAAAAATTATAAACTTTAGTAGTTTACCGTATAAATATCTGTAAACTTAGTAGATGGTTTTACATCATTTTATGGATACACGTCATTACATTTTACTGTGCTTCTGAAATACACTGAGGGTTATACTCTAATAGAAGGCACCATTAAAGTGTTTTGACTAAATAAAATGAAAGATAATCCTAGCTCAAGTGGCTACTTCTAGGATTTATACCCTGATCCAGTCGACTACAATGGAAGCACGGTTCCACCCTGTCAATACACTTGGCAGTCAGAACTATACTCTCAAGTCTTATCTCCCACATATCTGGTCTGCATGGAAGGAGACACGCTGGTTGGAGTGTTCCCTGATGATGTTCTCGAGTCTACCACTGACGGTCTCTAGGGTTTTCCTTCGTTTAATCAGGCAAAAACCCGGACGATACCCGTTGGTGCTTATTTACCTATCCCTGCCCCTAAAGAGCTCTTAAGTCATTGAATTGTGAATTTAAAAGAAACAAGAACTTTAAATAAACACTGTAACGGACAGGATTCAAAGTCAGATGGATTTCTGGAAACCATCAAGAAAAACAAAAGATAATACAGACTAAAAGAAACGGAACCGAACTTGGTTGGGACTGTGGTAGCTCACAAACTTTTCAGTAAGTAAAAAAACAAGACACGTGGAAGTAATGTACACACAAAACTAAGACATTTACAACATGTTTCTTGCGCACAGATACTGAAGGGTCAATATAAACGAAGGATTTTTTTTAGTCCCTTTTTTCGGCAAGAAGATGTTTGTTGTTAAGGTTATGAAAAACGACCGTAAAACGTTAGAGTATTCAGAAACAAACTTTGAAACTGTTTCTCTTCCATCGTAGGAGACAAAAAAGGAGGGCATCAAACGCTGGTACCGGCACATAAACAGAAAAGTTTCCATTTTCAAACGTCTCATGAGAGTTCTGGCAATAGAAGGTGTGTATACAAAAGCAAAAAAGGGAGAAATAGTTCTCTGGTAAGGTTACAAAGGTCAAAACCTATGAGAAAGATTCCTAGGAGGGTAAAAGAAATTGAAGGATACTAGTCTTTTTTTCTCACAAAGTTTGTTTCTTTACTCGTCTCTTGTCGAAGAAGACGAGTGTGTTTCCAAGAAACCTTGTGTATTTCTATTTCCGTATGTGGGTCTGTGAGTGAGATGCTTGCGTGTAAATGTGTGTGATTGTGTGTGCGTGTTAGAGAGAGAGATACAAAGAGAGAGAGAGAGAGAGAGAGAGAGAGAGAGAGAGAGAGAGAAAGAAGGAAAGTTCAACGTGTCGAACATTCATCGGCACGTAACAAGGTTACATCACCAAAAAGGCCACCAAAAGAAGAAAGAGTCCTAATTCCGCCAAGGGGCAAAATGGTGAGAGTGCACTATGTAATATACTGATTATCTAGTATTACAAGCTGTATGAAATAAACGCTTATGAAGATTACCATGTTATTTCTTAGAAAACTATAAGGCAGAAATACTCCTTGCAATGTTTTTCCGCAATACATAGTTTTCGAGTTATTAATGGGAAGAAAACTGCTAAGGCGACAATACTGCTAAGCATGTAAAACTATTCTCCCAGTGCCAAATAATTTCCAACTATATGAAAATATATAGCATATACCGTATACTACTCAACTACCAAATTTTAGATATACATTCAAAATCTCAGGCGCAAAATAACCTGTTGGTTCATAAGTTAATTTGCGTTTGTCATTTTACGCAAAGCATTGTGATGGGAGTTGAATTTTGTAAATAATATTTTTTTTAAGAATTCGCCTAGGAATGATATACAAATGTTGTATGTTTATTGTTACTAATGCAAAATGATTACCTTCTGAACTACGGACAGTTGAACAAAGTAATAATCTATGGTAAATTTAATGAAGATTAACTTCCTTTTGCTCAGGTCATGCTGAACCAATGCAAGACTAGTCACTTTCAATTAAAGCCAAGGGCACCTTCCCCCACCTTTCCCATAGACTAAATTATACATTAGACTAACATGCTTTAAATTCCACAAATGTGAATTTTTACAAGCATCAACGAAATGATGAAACGTGACGTTTTGTTGATAATTTATTATCACGATGTTTGTCTATTTTACTATAATTATTGTACTAATAAATACATTTTTGCTTAGTCTTCTTACAAGCAAACGTTCTAACGGGGATAGGCAAGAGTAAGCCTATCCCCATATAGCTGTTTTTAGTAATTATTGTGAGCATTGTATTTAGGAATAAATAAAACCAGAGATTTTGGTCCCTTGTTGTGGATCACAATGATCAATAGTGTTATATAATTGAACTTCAAGAAATGCCTAATTAAAGAAATATTTGGTTAAAGTTTTGAAAGAAGAAAAAGTTATTTACCATTTGTCAACCCTATTTATTTATTCTGTATTCCAGAGGATACACTCGTCAAGGGATGTCATTTTCTAGTTTTCTTTCGGTTTAAAACCGAAAAGTTTTAAAGGACATTTAATTTTACACACAAGACGTCATTTCGTAGCTCCTACCACATTATTTAAGTAAATGGTCGTAGAAGGACACAACTAAAACATTGTTTAAGTAAATGGTCGTAGAAGGACACTACCAGAACACTCAGCACCCCGTCATTGCTGACGTGGAAAAGTAGTTTTAGGTCCAAAGTGCCGCGTTCTATAAAACCGGCTTACAGAAGATGAAGAACTGCTAGCCAAAGGGTGTTACTAAGGATGGACACTATATATAGAAGGACTAATTTCACCATAGTGTATAAGTTCTCCAAACTCATTTCCTTCCACTTGATTGCACGAAATTTTCAATATAGTCTGATTTTTCTATTTATAGTCTATTACAAAGCAAAACACTAAGTCTGGCAATACTGTTAAAATTTGATAGACCTATTATTTCATCATATCATTACGATAAAAATAAACCATATTGTGTAATATCATGTTATCACTATTTGGAAACAGATTTAATATCCAGGTAACATTTGATCCAAGTGATTGAAAGGAACTTTATTTCCATCTGATGTTTCGGTCTTGTAGTTGAGTTCAAGCTTCCGATCTTGGCGCCGATATGCCGCCACATTTGCGACGTTTCAGCACGGAAGCTGTGAGAAATCTCATCGGCAGATGTCGCCCAAATCATGAAGCGTGATGCACGAACAGGAGTTTCGTGCTAGATATCTTCACCTTTGGTTCTAAATTTGTCTACACCGTTTTTCCTCCAGATGGAAATGATCTACAGAGCTTTCTCCTACTACTGTAAGTTGTTAATTGATTTTATCTTTAAAATTCATGGGGCCTGGTTAATTATCTATATTTATTATTATTATTAACTGAAGTAGGTAGTAGTGGGAGGAACTGTAATAATTTAATGATCTTTAAAATATCGCAAACAAAGTTAATTTGTAATACCACAACGTTAGTTATTTATAGATCGTACCAATCTCAGTCAACTGAAAATGGCGATAATCAGATGAAGAATAACAGAATTAACAATTGACAAATAGTAACATATAGTAGTGTGGTAATTCATTTTGTAGTTATTTCCTCCAGAAAGTAATTATGTTTATCACAGATCGAATCATCAATGCTCATTCGTTATTCATCATAGCTTCTTTCATGCATACATCTAATTGAGTGTCATTATAGCTCAAGAAGCGACGACTTCTTGGAATAGACAGAGTAGACAGTGCCTATTAATTTTTTGACAATATTTATTTAATATTCTCTTGCTCATTACCCATGACCATGATTCTATTTTGTCTTTTGTCATATAAAAATCAGGTAGTTTTTCTTCTACATATCATACATATTATAATCATGTAAATAAAATACGTACACTCAAAAAAGTTATTGGTGTTTATTGCCACCCCAAAAGGTGTAATAAAACACCTCCACCTCTACACCAATTCCAGTGCTGGATAACACCAATTCTAGTGTTGTTTAACACCATCTGGAGTGTCCAACACCGTTTCTAGTGTTGACAAACGCCTCTACTGGTGTTTAGAAACACCGTTAGAAGTGTTAATAAATACCATTAAAGGTGTTCCCTAACACTTCTAGCGGTGCACTTTAACATTTCTAACTGTGTTTCTTAACACCGGTAGATGTGTTTGTCCACACCAGAAACGATGTTGGACACCCCGGATTGTGTTAACCAACACTAGAATTGGTGTTACAGAGCACTAGAATTGGTGTTACCGAGCACTGGAATTGGTGTAGAGGTAGAGGTGTTCTATTACACCTTTTGGTGTGGCAATAAACACAAATAATTTTTTTGGGTGTACGCATTGAAAAGTAGTAGAAACGTTTCTTATCGCACGAAAATGGTACTGTAATTGCAGGCCTCAGAGTCTACTACAATTTAGGATGAAGAGTTTAAATGTCTTTACTGGTTGATATCTGCCTGCTTTCGCAATGAAATGGGCGGGGGTTTCGGACGTAGGTACATTTAATTCATGTAGTTTGTAGTATCTTGCACTGCTTTCGCATCATAGGCTACGTTACTATTAGAAACGTCTCTCCTGGAGTGAGAAACTCATTGATTGTGAATTAAACTTTTAGATAAGAGCTGAATCACGTTCTTTATTAGGTTGATGTTAATGTTGCCAGGTTAATCAATTTTGAAAATCACTAGAGTAGAGAGTGCCTTCAAAACTCAGTTGGTTTTAAAACCTGTAATAGCTTGTCAAGAATTACAACTAACGGAAGATATACAACCTAAGAAGGAGGAGTCACTGTAATGTTTCATTGATTGACAGTTCCTTGAGGTTAATTTACTTCGTTATTTTTTAATAATTTCTCATGATGGTTACTGTAGGATCTAGTATATTGAATAAATCATTCAAGTTACAATTTGAAGGATCAAGTTGTGGTGTATCAAGTTTGTGACAAAATATATTAGACTTGATTCTTCAAAACAAGTAGCGTACAAGAGGCACAAATATCAGCCAGTCAAAATGTGTTACAATAATTTTTTGTCGCTTTAGTTTGCCCTTTGTAAATGAAAATGTAATGAGGGGAAGTATATATAAATCGTGCAGTAGGAAATAGAAGAATATCAAGGAATATTACACCATAAAATTTTGTGTGAAACTAGAAGAAAATTCCTTCGAAACATGAAATGGGACTTGAATATAAACGTATCTAAATATAAGGTGAATGTTCTCGCTGCGCGTCTTAAAGTTGCTTATATCGATTGCTAACCATTTCCATTTAGTTTTCTTCTGTATACCTCAGGGCGCTGGTACGGGTTCGCACTTTAATTCTGAACATATGTACTAGCAGGAGAAACAGGGTGCCCCAAGTCTACACCGTAGTGTGGGCTACCAGGTTTTTACGTAAAACCTACAGAGCTTAGCTTGTTATCGTTCACCCGGACCTTTTCAGCTGCCAGAGCTAGGAAAACAAACACTTCTCCAGCTGATACTAAATAAAAAATAGTTTAAATTTCAAACACTTATTAATTATAGATAATTGTCTTTATGTGAGGATCTCTCCTTGCTGAAACCCAACATAGATTCTTACATAGACTTGCGTAATAACTAATTGCGACAAAACTAATTTCGAATCAAAACAACAATAAAAAGTTACATTTAGTTTGCTCAAAACACTTGTTTTAACACTTTATATACATGTGTCGATAATTTATTATAAAACGACAAGCACCCATTTGCATTCTTTGTTGTCGCGTAGTTGAGTTACACTTCTGAAAGTGGTGACATCTACCGACAATCTCCAAAACTATGATGAAACATTAAACGGCAATGCAATTTTACTTAACATCTATTCTCATGTTCCTTTACATGTTTTAAGCTCAGTAATTCGCTTAATATGGATGAAAACACTTTGTAATAATAAATGTATTAATTAAATAAGTATGATTTAACATAAATTAACTTAACACAACTTAATTATTATTTAATTGATTATTAGGTGGGTCATATCAAACATCTGGGAAGTTTTTTAATCGTAGAGGCCAAATACTTTCCTGAATTCAGACATTTCAATAGCGCAAATAATTTGTTGGAAAGTCGGTATAAGTTGAACTGAAACCACATATTCAAAGGCGAGAAACAGTATGAAGAAGCGTTGAAAGTTAAATGTGAGATGCTGTGAGAACGAGAGAAATGAAGAAATGCTGATTATTTGGAAATGACGAAATTAAGTGTAAATGTTAAGCTGAAAACCTTTTATGTCCTACTCAAATTCAAACCTCAAACTAGTATTTTTGTAGCTATATGGCTGTCTTGAAAATAGGTTAAAACAATATTGTTGTAGAGGTTCAGCGCCTCTAGGAATCTGATCTCAAACCGTGTTGTTGCTTCTATGCCGATGGTAGTTGCTAACATATTGCAGATTTTCACACGGAAAGAACTTCAGAACGGTTTGGACGCCAGAACTTGCGCCTATATTGCTGCTCAAATGTGGAAGGAGAAAGTGGACGCCTTGATTCTAGAAATACTTGAGTAAAGATTATTACGAACGTAGTATCATTATTTGTATAAAATGTCTCGTATGAATACATTGTACTTGAATATAACCACAAATGTGGCACGCAGTTTTCTTCTAAACCATTTTGTGAACACACTCCATAACTTCCTCGTAAATATCAATCTGTAGATCAAGCAAGCGAGGAAGAAATCTTGTTTCTCTGCCCCTCAGAAGCAACTGTCTTCATTTGTGACAAGTAACAAATGACTGCCCACCAAGTCATCACTTCTTTTTGTAGTCCAATGTCTTCAAAACGTTTATTTCAAAGAACCAGAACCACACACACAACGCAATTCTTTTCTCCCTCCACCCTTTTACTGTTACTTCCACTTTCTTTACCTCAGTCTATGAAACAAGGCCAGACAACGGCATGAATCTTAATGCCTTTTTGTGGTGGGTGTTGTAAATTGCTTGGAAAATTACAACGACCGCGCTATATTTTTCCTCCAGTGCTATCTTTCTCCCACAAAAGAAAGCGTCTATATAAGGAAACAAGAAGGTATTCTGTGGGCGACACAAGAAGAATACGTCTGTTGCTACTGCTTTGTGCAGCCTTGAGGAAAAGAATGAGGATAAAGAAAAACAAAAATGTGCTGTTTAGGTGAGGTTGAAAGTTATTTCTTCTTCTTCATCACTGACCGCAAAAGGCGACTAAGGAATATTAATGAAGTTGCGACAAAGAAATTGTGAAAATACAAACTTATTCTTCCATTTTAACTTCGAAACTAACTTAGATGAGGATTTTTTACCAGCAATGTTTCAAAAAGTTCTACAATGATAGTACGTTTATTTATTAGATGCCTGTGATAAATAAGTACCATAAATTGTGGGAAGTTGATTTGGAATGATCACTGTGAGTTTAAATCTTTTGTACTTAAACGAAACCTTCCGAATTAGCTACATGAAACCGAATGCGATCAACGAATCTAAAAATATAATTTACTATATTCTATGCGAATTCATATCTTAAAAATCCCCCTGTTCCCTTTCTCTGTTCAGATTACTAAGTGCTTCTCTGATAAATTGTTTCGTAGCCTATAAACTGGAAACTACAGAAATCAAAATCAGTTTTGGCTTGAACTGAAATTCTCCTCAATACAAAATCCAAAAGTTGAATCTCTCATCTAAGTGCACCTTTCTAAGTGTTCGAAAGAACTTGGTATTATGAAGCATATGTCGTAAAATGTCGACTGTTGATAATCTGGTCATTCCTTGCACGAGGTTGTTTCAGGGAAGCAAAAATGTCGAATGACGTTAGAGGTTATGGGATCAAAAAGTAATAACTTTACTTTCAATGCCGGTTGGGTAGTCGTGCGGTCTACTGCGGTAGGCCAACGACTCGAAGGTCCCGGATTCGAGTACCGGCAGGGGCATGGGTGTGGATTTTAATGGCTAAAGGGTGAACCATGACGGCTGAAGTCCAAAGTTACTAGACTGGCTCATACAAAAATAAAGTTTTTTTAAAGGACTTTCAACCCTCCGACACTAATTTTCTTTGGATGGGTACTGTTTAGATATGTTGGATACTTTTATAGTAATTATAAGCACATTCTTCACTATTACCTAAAATATATAGTTTTTCTTTAGAAGCAGTATAATGATAAAAATGTGATACTATTATGTCGGATAATTCAGAAGGTTTATTATCAATAGCAACACTTACAAGATGATACTGTGTATTGTTAAAAGAAACGGGTTCCTATAAAATCAATTGAAACATAATATCTTTTTGCTATATATTCATCTGGAAAGTCTCACTCTATATAATTCTACTTAAGTATTTGGTATGCTAATTAATTAAATACTAAGTTTCCTGATAGGTCAGTCTGTACTATAGGCTTCTTCTGATTCTTCATTAGATTCCTGACAATAAATTTGTCTAAAAAAACAGCTTTCTGACAAGACTGATTATACAAAACCACAAAAAGAATGTAAAGCGTAACAGTTTCGGAAGTATATCACCTCCTTCTTCAGACTGTACTACACAACTAAACATAGATAACTAAACCAAATATAGTCGTGTATTACAGTCTGAAGAAGAAGGTGGTATACTTCCGAAACTGTTACGCTTTTGTTTCTATTTGTGGTTATCAGTCTTGTCAGAAAGCTGTTTTCTTTATTCAAGACGGATACAAGGCCGTATTTTCATAATTTTGTTTATTTGGTCCACTTATTCAAGTCAGTAGGGTTGTAATCTTTTATTCGCTTCTTATATCATAGTGCTGTATCAAAAAGAAATGCATATATTCGAAACAGCGATGACTTCAGAAAAAGTCTCTTTGTTAATGGAGATTTAGTGTTAGTAATTAATGGTAGCTATATGAATATTTTAATAATGTAATTGATAAGACACGTATCTCTATAAATAAAATTTGCAAAAACATATACAAATGTTGGTGTATACAATTTAATCATAATCTTAAGATCATATTCATTTTGGGAAGTCATTCCACATTTGATTTCCGATTATATTTATAATGTGTGATTTTCCCTTTGAAATTTACAACATAAAAGCGTCTGGGTTAACAATAGTAGCAAGGACAAAGTCTCTAATATGGTGTAGCAATAAATGACACCACTTTGTTATTTCCAATCGTATCATTGAGCAAATGAAAAATATGACCAATAACTTCGGAAGGGTGAAAAACGACCACGTGATTAATCGAAGGTTCTTCCACATGTAAATTAATGAACGAACCTATCTGTGTGTACCGGTAGAAGATAATCGTTCGTCATAAAACTGACAAAGTTTTCCGTAATTTATTTTATCTAAATGTTACAGTGTATAGCCATTTTTGCCAAGAATGTTTTATATGATGTATTTTTTGGACACGTCACTATTTCAGCTAGAAACAATGTCTAAATTGTTGGTAATATTGTTTCGTATGAAGATAAATTTTGTGAAAGTAGGTATTTTGTATAATGGCATTGCAAACAAAGTTACATCAATAAGAAATTAAAAAAAAAACTATCGTCCTAATTTTGTTTATGTGAAATATTTCAGTTTCAGGTGTAACATTATTTTCTTTATTTCATAAATAGTAGCATGAATCGTGAAACATTACTTGAATTTTTATGCTACATGGATTTCTTATATCATTAACCTTATATACATTAATTGAAAGTATGGTGTTGCCTTTCTATGAGTGCTAGACTGTATGTCACAGACAGACTTGCAATATTCCTAAAAGAACTACAATAAAACGATAAGTAACTAATAGTGCAAACAATTTTGTTCCAGCATGCTTCATACATTAGAGAAAGTGGTGGCTATTGAAATAATAACAACCATGCTATTTGTATTGTAAATTCCTTAGTGATATTCCTATTTGGAACATATTTATGTTGTTTAATGTACACTTTCAAGAAAAAATACTGATTTTATTTTAACGTTATAATTATGTTTACAAATTATTGTTCTGAGGAGAATAGAGATAAATAAATATTAACCGTATTTATTTAGGGTTTGTAAAAACATGGCGATGCAAGTATTATTCCCAGTTTCAGTACTAGAGACAGACTATATTTTTAGACTTGATATCAATTTTCTAAATTTGTTATACACAAAACAAAATTGTTTTATATGGTACATTGAAGGGTCAGTACTGTTTAGTACTTTCTTCTCTGGTTTCCCTTTGGCTTGAGAAAACGCAATAGAAACCAAGTAGGCTTTGAAACTGCACTCCCCAAACATAGAAAACCCTTATTTTAGAGCCTTACTCTCGAGATCTGGAGTCGATTTTGGTATAGGATCCTCTTCTTTTTCTATGTTTTTAGTTTAGACAAACCTGTGTCTATGTGCTTTCACGCTTTTGCTCTCTTCTCAGAGGTCAACGTAAAAATCAAATCTAAAATTTCGAAGAGGTAATATGTTGTGTACTACATGACATGCTTTCATTAATTCGAGTTCAAACATATATACCATGAAACATATCTATCTACTTTATTCGTTGGGGCTGACAAAAGGAGCCATGTATTCTGAGAATCAGACCAGCGTTTCTGAAATTCTGAGTGCGAATCTTGGCTGGGTCCCTTGACGAATGTTTAAGTCTAATAGAAAGTATAGAATCGAGACGAGCAAAACACCAGTAGTTTCTGAATTGACCCAAAATACAAAGTTTATGGATATTTTTGTGGCATGATACGTCTTGTGGCTTCGCTCTTCTCAAATAAAGGTCTAATAAAGCATTTAGTGCACAAAGGTCTAACGTTGTAGAATTGAGATCCTTCAGTGTCTTTGATAGTTAGTCAATGAGTTAGGGCTATTCCATTTCATTCACATCAAAAATAAGAGAAAATCTCGTTTACAAGAACACCCAAACATGTGTGGTTACGGAGTTACAGGTGCGTAAAATTACGTATACATACAGAATTGGGGAACAATGATTTTTTGGTAGAAATTCAGTGGATCCATTGTAATTGTATCACCCAAGTGATATGATATAAACTTCATAATAAAGTAATAAAAATCAGTTTTGCGGTTTATCCATGAACATACATAAATGCAGATTCATTTCCATTTTTTTGCGGAATTCAACACATGCTTTCAGAAACAGATAATAGTGCGTTTAAATTATGGTTGATAAATTATTAGAATATTAAATTTAATATTAGAATGTAATTATGACGGGGTGAATTATCTCTACATTTGAATATATTCCCTTAAGGATGTTTATTCCGAATATATTACTCATTAACGCCATAACGTTTTTCCTTACGTTTGCATTTTGAAACTACATTCATGCTTCATCTACATGAAAAGATTTGTAATTTGATAAAGGATCTTTCTCTCGATTTAATATTAATTTAAATGAAAGGAATCAAACAAATACTGTTTCGTATAAACGATCAATCAATACCTTTTCATTTTTTCAATACAACAGAAATACATAAACTTTCTAATTAGAATTTTGTATTGTTATTATTCTAAATTTGTTTTCACTTATGTCATTAAGATGTCTTATCGGAAAGATGTCTCGAGGTAAGCACAACACCAAGTACAAGTGGTCTAGTAGCTTAAAGATATGATAAACTAAACACTAAACCTACATGACCAGTAGCTAAGAGTCAACATCAGCAGAATACCAAGTCTATGGAATGCACTAGGTAATAGTCAAGATAAAAATTTTGCCAAGCCTTCGTGGTATACTAGCTAAGCGTCAATATAAATAGAACGTTAGTCGTACATGGTGCAGCAGGTTTCCAAAAAATTCTGCGGAGACACTTATGTTCGGACCCTGTCGTCATTTGTCCTATTTTAGGCTTTCCGAGTTCTCTTCAGTTTTATTAGTCCAAGACGGTGTCTAGAACAAAATACTGGGTGCTACTTACCCAACTCGTTTCCTGAAAGAATGTCTGCAAATTTCTGATTTATATCTTACCAGATGAAATGTATCACATGTCTCAAGAATGTGCGTATTATATTATGGAACCCATTACAAGAAAAATAAAGAGAATTAAATTCACTTTATATCTATATCAGCTAAACCTTAGATTAGCATAGAGTTATTGAATTTTCAAAGTCATTATTCGCGGAAAATAATTTTATCCTTTGCAAAAGTGTCCATATTTCTTGTATTGGAATGCCGTACTTAGTTTTATCTTACTTTATTAATTAAAATATTTTGATTACCGTAATTAATTATCTTCAATTTCTTTTACAGGTAATGAACACTATGATGGATCAAGTGCACGCTAAAATAATATTTTGTGAGTATTTGATTAACTTTTGCTAATGGGAATAGATTCCTCTGGAAAAAAAAACGTAATACATTTTTATAATAGGTAGAAAGAATATTATTGTTTCTAAAACTGACGAAAGTTGCATGAAGAAGATGATATTTTACACAATTGTAACTTAACAAGAGGGGAAGGATTTTCGAGTTCTAGTTTCTGCTTGAATTTGCAAGAAAGAAGTTGTTTCTTTTCATGAAAAATATTTTTTAACTGAAAATCAAGAGAAGAAGGAAAAGAAAAAAAGAAGAAATAATTAACGCGGAAAGCTGACATTCACTGCTCAAATTGATTAGACTTGTTACGCTTCAAGGAACGCACAATTTTCGTACAGGAAAGAAAGAGAAAGAGAGAGAATTCTTCCATGCGTAATTTGAAAATAATGACTTCCTTTCTCGGTAAACCTACTCACACAAAAGCATTCATTTATATGAAGAAAAAAATTACATGCTAAGCTCATTTTCCTGAAGCCCCTTGATTGCTATGCTTGCCTGCACAATACAGCTTCTTTAGCATAAATATCCTTCTACAAAACTTTGTTGTTTCGTATCTTATAATACTATCTTTGTTTTTCCTTTCTTTGAAGTCATGTTTGCAGTTTTACACGCTCTAAAATCTTTTCATCACATTTTGCTTATATAATTTTTATCCTTAAGATACGTCATGAAAGATTTAAAGAATATTTCATTATAAGCATGTAAACACGTGTTAGATACTAGTTTTGACATTATTTACATAATAATTCTTGCTTTTGTTGAACTTGTTATCAACCAGCATTTAACGTACTATTCAAGGACAACTAGTGCAAAAATACTTATAAGTTAAGAAAATGATACGGGAGAATGTTGTGAAATCCAAACTCAGAGAAAGGTTCACTAAATATTTATTTCGAAAAAGGTATAAGAAAAAAGTATTCCTGAGCTTAAACATATTTATTTGACAGGGAAATTATTGGTTACTTAATATAATCTTAACTTATAGTGTAAGAAAGAAAAGCAAAAAATATTAGTGACCCAGTTTCCCGCCAAATTGTTGCCAAATCGTATGTTAGTATGCCGCAAGAACGCATTACAAAGAATAGTGTGCCGCGAACAAAAATTGTTGAGAACCACTGATCTAGTTGTTGCGTGTCCTGGCACCGATTTTTGTTTTGTCTTTACTAGTCTTTTTTACTATATTTTTTAGTCTTTTTTACTATATTTTTTAGTCTTTTTTATATATTTTTTCTGTGAATCGAAAAAAGACAGTGGTTGGTTGGAAAGAATAACTGGAGGCGTCTGCAGTGCTCAGCCAACGAAAGAAAAATCCAGAGGATTGTAGCGAGAGTTGGCACTGAACGTGCATCGGAGAATATTGCTGAATTGAACTGATAGCATGAGATGGATCCCAAATGGGTAGGAAAGTGGAAAAAGCTTGGGAGGAAATGAAAAAAACTGGGAGCTATCCAGATCGAAAAGATCACATACGGTTAAGCTGTATCATGTATAAGATGACTATTTCTGTAGAAGGAAAGAAATGGAAGGCACTCATACCTTTCAATGAACTGAACGTTTTCCAATAAAAGGAAAGAATATAGTCGAGCAGTCTCACGTTACAGCAAATACGAAGAAAAATGTGGAAAGTTCGAGGTAAAGACAAAAAGGATGGAACAAGAGGAAAAGGTGTTCATTGGCGTTGAAAATCTTTCCTTTCCGAACTTATCTAAACAACTAAAGGCCTCGGACAAGCACCATTGCGATATGATGGATTTCTTATTCTGGTACACTTGTATAAATTGTTTTCTTTCGTACTTTCTCGTTTTAGCTTGTGAAGTAGCTGTATAACATTATTTTTCGGCACAGTGACAGAACATAGTTTACATTATACACACATCATAAGTTAGAACATTCATTTGATTTTGATAAAACAGTATCCACAAACCGCACAGTAAATTTGTTTTGAAACATTTGATATATCTAGTAAAATTTCAGATATATATGTATTTGCAATATTCCTAGTGTGTCGGAAAGGTATCGGTCAAAAGCACCGAGAGATTTATTTTGCAAGGTTGGAAGTTCTCATTTCTACCTTTCAGTGTTACTTTCACACATGCGCAGAAAGAGTAAACGGTTTTTTATCGTAATCGAACATGCAATTATGATCAAGTGTTTGCCGTCATTCTAATCACGTATGTTAATGAAATGGGAAATATTATCTGTGAATGGGGATTGCAATCCCTAATAGCCAAATAGAAAAGTTTTTAGCATATTGCGTAAGCAGTGTAAGTAACTTCGTTTATGTTGTCGTAGTTCGGGCAACGTATTTCTGACTTTTATACTGTTTTGATGTAGTGAGTTTTTGAGCGGCGATTTAGTCCAATCACTAAGAAGCTCGAGTTCTAAATAACTCCTGTTCAAATCTGACTTGAGGCTTCATTTGTTTCCTGAAACTTGTATTGTGGCTGTTTTTTATTAGTCTATAGTAACAGGGAATTTCCATGCAGCTATAGTTGGCCTCGCGTTCTCCAGGAATGTCATTTCTTTCAACAGTACCAATAATAATAATTAGAAAATAAAATTACCAACTTTTAAAGTGTATTGCTAAATTTATAACATTACATATCATTACAAGATATAAATAACCCGCCCATTTTTAAATTATATTGCGCAATGTAACATAGAGTATTATGTGAGAATAATAATCTTTAATAAAATGAGTCTTTTCTGTACATAAGAATTTTAGTTATGAAAAATACAGCTATAGGAACCATACTAATGTATATATAAGGAAGAGAATATTAACATGGTTTAAAGAAATTTAGTAATGTGTCCTCCCGAATGTGACTCAAAACTGGGCTTCCTAGGAATTGAGTTTGAAATCGCCTTATTAAAAGATTTATAGGATCTAAACTCTAAATTAACGGAAAATAAAGTGGTCGGTGGCTTAAAGAAATCTGTGGTCATTCTGAAAAATAATTGATTAGTTTTGCCTGTTCTATTCTTCAATCTGACAAGTTTTATTTACTACCTCCATTCATTAAGGCTAAGAATAGTTTTTATTTGTAAACACCAATTCTATACTGTATGAAAATTAGAAGCTATGTTAACGAACAATCTTATAGTAGTTTTATGCTCATCTGAGTAAAGAGTTCCACAGTAGAAATATGAACATATTTTGTGTTTCAACTAAGGTGGAAATTTGTCCTGGAAAATTGTAAATAAATAGCTACTAACTACGTTTATAAAATTATGCATGATTAAAATCATAAATACCATTGATGTAACGAGATGTTCCTAAGTAGGTTGTACTGTAAATTTGAGCACAATGAGTCTGCGTATACATCGTTGTATGAAAACGAATGTTTTCCCTGAATCTGATACTATTCTCCGGAATTACTTTTAAATAGAATCTATAGATATGATTGAAAAAGTCGGATTAATGGCAAACTTTATGTTTAAAAAGTCAACGAGTTTGCATTTTGTTCTATAATTATGTGAAGTGATTTATATATTTGAACGAACAGAACATATATTTTAGCTATCTATACTTCTACAGAAATGTGTCTCACATATCCATTTTACATTCAATGAAGTATATTTGAAATTCTCAATTAATTATGGCAACTTACAGAGTAAGGTTTCTACATTACGTTAAAGTTATTTAGTGGTGTTCAAGTACAGAATTACCACTTCACTTTGTTCTTCTCAAAACAGAAGATAAAAACTATATACAATCTTCAATAGTGTTGTTTCATAGGCCTTTAGCTTGGCTTCTACGTAGACTTCAATATAAAAACTACACACTATGTGATGCGTGAAAAGATTACACATTTTAAGGCAAATAAAACTTCTCGCAGATCTTTTTATTATTTTAGATGGTCTATATTCTTTATACATGATTATTTTTACATTAAAGATTCAGATCCAGTTAGTTTCCACGTTACATGCTTTTTGTTGGTTTACCATAACCAGCAATTCCGGGGATCCTAATGCATGGGTTTCTCTACCCATATGTTGGAGTTTTTTTTCGATTACATTTATTTAACTGGTTGATAATATGTTTAAGCTGCGAAAGCTGAAACGGCCAATTCGAAAGAAAAACGAACTACAAATATATTCTACGTATTATATTTATTTTATATTTGGGTATCTGCGTTGTTTAGATCAGCACCATATGCGAGATATTGCAGTGTATTGTATAACCGTAAAACTATTCGTACTGGCTTTAATTAAATTAAAATGTCCACAATTTCTATTAAAATGTAATTTTGATTTAATTTGCATGTAAGTGAACAGATAGCTATGGTCTACGGTCTTATCGAGCGAAGAAGTTGAGTCTCTTAGCAGGTTTCTTTTGGGAAGGGAATGAAGCAAGATAGCGACGATAGAAGTATTTCTGACAGAAGAAAACTATAGCAGTCCTAAGTCATTGTGGCCGGTACAATGAGTTTACTCTGCTCAGCATGTCTCCTCACATCTATTCAAAATCAGGAATTGAAATCACTCGAGTCTGGCTAGCCATGCTTAAACATAGTCAATATTATATTATATCATAGAAAAAGTGTGTAGGTGAGTAAACACCTATGGTTTATGCAACCCACATTACCCAATGTAATGTGGGTGGTCTACCGTAACGGGGAAGAAGTATAAAACGACAATTAATATAAATAGAAATTACTAATTCTTCCCTGCTAGTTACTATCTATTATTATAACTTTCAATTTCGATTATGTTTTTTTCCGGGTCATAGAAGTTCATTAACAAAACATGAGGATATTGGTATTGTATGCAATAAGAACAAGAGTCTACATCAATATTTTCCATGCTGTGTAAAAGTTTTTTGAAGGAATATCACACATACATAATCTGTTCCATGTGTTCTGAGATTATTTCATAATTATTGTAAGCAATTGTGTAGACATATTATTTTCTGCATAATAATGAAAGTGTACTAAACGCTATATTATTTTGTACTGTGAACTACTTACATTATAAACACGGTTTTCTTTAAACATTAATTCATGTTGTTTGTTCTCTAGTTATGTCTATAAATTGATCTGCAGAACTCCTGCCTTCTTATCATCTCTCTTCTTTCCTTTTCATCTCTGTATACAAGACACGTCACATATCTCTTATTATTTTTTGCAAATATTCCAGGGAAGGCGTTCCATTTTTGCCTCAATGTTGTTCTCAATGAAACACAAGTAGGAACATAAAATTTTGTATACTCTTTAAGACGAGTTGCGTAATTACTACGCAATCTGAGTTAATTCATATTCGTGTTATTTTTATGACGACAACAATCTATTCTTAAATTTGAATACAGTTTGGAATAGAATTATTTCCTTACATTGGACATTCTTCAACTTTCTATATGTGAAAAAGGAAAGGAAATTCTATCGTTCTAATAATAATGTTAGTATTGTTTTATAAAGAATTTTGTAGTTGCAGAAAAATTGAACTCGACATCCCTGGGTTCCGCTATCAGTCCTTGTATTGTCTGTAGTAATCAAGGCAATAATAGTGATTTTTGTCCCTAACTTTCTACGCAGAGACCTTTAGAGACTGTACGGCGAATAGAAACTAGTCTCTCTTTCTCAGTGAGTAAACAAAAATCCCAATATCTGCTTGCTTGTACTAAGAAGAAAACAAAAAAATCTAATTTTACTTATAAAAGTTACATTAAAATTTACAGTGAATACTATTGTATAGTCAAGCTATAACCATTTAACTGAAAGGTTTATTAATTCAACAAAACACACATACATACTCACACGCACATGCACTCCCCTCTCTCTTATACTCACTCACACATACAAACATATATATATGATTTCATATTACCAAAGCCTTTTAGCCACATATACGGAAACAAAATTCTAAAATTAAGCTATCTCTGTTTTACTAGTATAAAATCTAAAATACATTACTGGTATCAAATTTGTGTAACGAAATTCATAAACTATTAAAAGGTAAATCTAAGTATTTAGTTATTAAAAACAGAGAACAAGCGTGACCTTTGAGAAATTACATAGTATTTTAATGAATATTCTATAACATTATACACAACCTTTTGTATTTGTGCATAAGTTATACGAACTGTTAAAATGTATGTTGTATATTGTTTTTCATTTCTTGATTATTTTGCACATATTTGTCCGTATAATACATACTCAAGAGTTTGATTAATATTAGCCACAATCTAAGCATACCAAGATAAAATTATGAGATCTACATTTTAAGAGTACAGGGAAAGAAGGTGAGATGTCTATACATTTTTTTTAAAAGTTTGTACCTTTAGCAAATACTGAACGATAACAGCTAACCACTAGGACATTTCCAACACCGATAGTTATAGCGGTTTTTAGAATATGAAATACATGGAAGTAAATGATAGAGAGTTGGACTTTAAAATGCTTATAACGAGAAATCACCTTTCTTGCACGTTCACCTTTTCCCCCTACACTCTTCACTTGAGAAGCGTACTTTTTGAACGCTTTCCGGGTTTAGGTCTGTGAAAGATCTTTCATTGTCGTTATCACTTCAATTCATAGAAGAAATCACCGATTGTCAAATTTTAAAGAACGGCAATCTTAAACTGCGGCAAAATATATATTTAATACAAATATGGTTCCTTAAATGATCTATTGTTACAAATATTCGTTTGATGCTCCTTTACTAACGACTTCTAATCTCTTTGAATTACTTAGGAGATGAATGTAACTAAGACTAGCAATGTTGTTATTCTTTCAACTTTGTTACTGAGAGTTTACCACTCGTAACTTAAGAACAACATTTTTGAAACATTATATTCAAATCAATTAATTGATTGTTTTATCGTTATTTATAATTTTAATTACAATACCTTTGCGAAAACCAAACGCAAACTGTGTTCTGCCAAAGACAACCTGCCATATAAGATTTCAGATATGTTCAAAATCAATTATAATTGTAGGATATTGTTTATTGGTCAGACAGGAAGAACTACGGAAACTTCAATGAAAGAGTATCTGTTACATTGTAACAAGGGTAACACGGGGACATACTAAAATGTTACCATGGACTAAAAAATAAGATAGACTTATCCCGCCTACATTTTATCGTCTACGCTAAGAATCACGTGAATTTGAAGCCTGCCGGTAGATGGCTCTGGCGACTACCGCCAGTCTCTGGTTCTTTCCAGTAGTAGCAGCAATAGCCACCAAATGGCAGGCTTCGAAATCACGTACTCTTAAGAAAAAACTCATCAATTTTAGCGCAGACAAAAATAGGTAAGCGGTGTAAGTCTATATTATTATTTAGTCTATGGTGTTACAGGAAAGCAGCGATTATTTACAGATATATAAGAGAAAAAATTGAATGCATAAGGAAAAGCATCAACAACCATGACAGTTATAAATTTAATCAAATTTTGGCAAATACAATCTCAAATTTAAAACCGTATTCACAACGTCTCCAAGGATTTTGATGGAAAAATTGTAAGACTATAAATATACTTAAATGTACACGACGTGAAACCCTACTAAAATTCGTATTAATGGAAAATTAAGGCACTTATATAATTTGAATCTTCGTCGGTTTTAAGTAAAGTTGAACGTGAATTTCATTCTTAAATATTTTAAAAAGAGTTATCAAAAATTATTAAATTAATTATTATCACGGAAAACGTATGTGTGACTTGAATACTTATAATTGTGAGATTTTGCACCATGAACCATATTGGGTTTAAACTGTAGGCCAGCCACAAGATATCTAATCTACTTGAGACCTTGAGCAGAGCTCCTTGGGATTTCTCTTACAGCTGCGTCTGACTTGCAGCTTTGAACGCTCGCTTATTTGGAGAAACTATCCAACCATTCTCTTCTTGACCTGAACAATCTGAAAAAGAAGAAAGAAAACGTAAAGGGCCCCGGTCACTGCCAGACCGGTCTCTCGCTTTGTCACGAAGAAGGAGAAAAGAATTTAGAGAAAGATAAAAACGCATGCAGAGAAAGAGAAAAAAGAGAGAAACGTGAAGGAAGAATTCTCCTTCGCAGGTTTTGAAGAACCTTCTTTCTTTTTCTTTTTCTGTTCGTTTTCTCCATTTTTTTCACTTGCCAAAGAAGGGAAGCTAAAATGGGTTCACAAGAATTCCAGGAATCCTAGTATGCGTGGAGACCGCTTCCGGGAAACCGTGAGATTATCGCGACACGGACAGAAAGGTAGAGAGAGGTTTTGGTAAGGTGGAAAATAACCGTTGAACTGGGAATTTCGATCTTCGCCTCCAAAAGGGGAATTTTATAAACACCTGCTCTCTTGTTTTTCCTCCTCTATGGGCGAGATTGCTTTTCGAAATTGTTGCACAGAGAGAAAAAAGCTAACAGTTAACAGTCGTCTCATTTTATCAATCCTATAATTTCGTATTTTTTTTAACGTGTAATTTTCTGCGAACAGTATTTATAATTTACATGAAATTATAGTTTCATTAAAACGAAAACGTAAGAGTTTATATCCATTTCAGTTTATTTCATTATTTATATTACATGTTTTATAAACGAAAGCTTTAAATTAAATAATTTAAATAGTTTTGATATTTTATATTATGAAAAATGATGATGCAACTTTCAAACATAAAATTGAAATGAACTAAATGTAACATGGGTACAGTGTATCAAAGAATCTCGTTCGGAGCATAAGAATCTGTGAATTTTAGAAACTTTACAGTTAACAGATCGAGATCGATCAAAGTCAATAATTATTAACAAATTGCCCAGAAATATAAAATTTAGTAACGTTTTTCACTGTAAACATAAACCATGTTTGGCGCTTGCGAAACATCACAAACTTAAAGACAATTAAACACAAATTTATATTGTGCCATTATTAAGTTTCGAGTTTCACTATGTATGGTAACATAAGATGATTATACAAATTAGGGTAGAACAAGTAGGTTCGTGTGCAAACATAGGTTTCTCAGTTTTCGAAACACCAGAACTATATTAGTGTTTTACTTAGGTTTCTTTAAAATGTAATATTCATATAGAAAATACTAACTTCTATACTGTTTTAATTTTAGTGTACAGCTTACGTGTTACTGAGGTTTTGTTGATTGATAGATGCTTTTTCATTAAACAAAATTCTTGTAAAGATCAGTTTTCAACTTCCTTGAACATATTTGATACAAAATATAGTTCATAGAGTGACGTTTCAATTTTATATATTAATACGTTTACATTACATACATATGTTTTGAATGAATAAATTATGCATAATTGTAATATTTTTTCTTATGATGTAGGCCTATATTGTAAACCTTTGTCCCGCCATCAATATCACCTTGTTCAAACTTATATCGTTTCTATTTTAAACCAGCTGTTGAAATTCAGAATTTGAAAACTGTAGCAGAAGAACCAACATCTATGACGGCAAAAGACATCTTGATCTCTGAATATAAAACTTCTTTCTCATAGACATAAAAATCGATTGTGTAAAAAATCTCTCCCCTCCCCAATTACTAACATTTACACAGTGTAGGATTATCTGACGGAATTTAAAGTTGATACTGAATAACATGGGCGGATTTATGGGGGGCATCGGGGGCATTGCCCCCCAGTCATTTAAGAATAACTTAAATGTTTCATTCTAAACGATAGTTTTTAAAGTAATCACCCCCCCAGTGTCTCTCTCCTAAATCCACCCATGCTGAATAAATATCGGGTTCTTTTTTAAATGAACACTGAAATTAAAGGAAAAATATACTAGAAGAAACACAAACATCAAACGATCATGGAAATCATTTCACAGGGTCTACGATTTTTTTTATTGTGTTTTGTTTCTAAACCTGAGGAAGACATTTGCTGAGGTAAGAATTTACTCCGATGTGGCTGATAATTAATTGCAAGATAATACTGTTTCTTTTCAGTAAATAAACTGGTGAGAATGTTCACAATATTATTCAGACCTTGGTGGAGCTAATAGTTAAAATTTAACGTCTTAAAACAAGTACTAATCTTGAGATTTTGCAATCACCCTTTCAAATGTTTGTGGTTACTTATTAACAATGGTAGGTTTGCAACTTTACCCAAGCATGCTTTTTCTTACTCCAATACGTAATTATTACATCTCGTATCTAAAGTAAAATAAAATAACGAAAAAAACAAACAGATGAAAACGAACAAAAAGTAACGTAACCTATTACATCCAAACTATCCTAGCATAATGTAAGTAACGTTGGACGATTACGTCACAACATATTACTAAACCAATTCATAACATATTAGAACTTTTACTGAGATATGACAGAAATAAGTGTGTAGGGGAATAAGAAACACTCGCAAATTTTGCAAATATTATAAGGTTCGGATTATATTTTTTTATAAATCAAAAAAATAATTTCTAAAAAAATGGCGAAATAATTTTAATATTCTCTAATAAACTGGAAGGCCATTCCAAAAGCTTCAATCCTCATTGACTAAATACAGTGTCGTGTCACTTGGAAGATACTGTACCTTAAGAGCAACCTAGCTTGTTATGCTAGGTATATTCCCTCGCTGAATTTGTGTGCATTTTTTGTTTGTTTCTAATGACTTTAAATAATTATATATTTGATTTCTTAATACAAAAATAATTCTTTAATGCCAAATATTCTCAAATATTGTTTTAAATAAAATAACAGTCAAATATGTTTTTATAATTGCTATATAATTTAGGTATGACGTTCAAACCCCCCAAAAATAATTGCTTATTGCCAAAAAACCTCAAAAATTTATTTTTAAAATTTTAACCCTCCAAACTTTAAAAATAATTTCTATAAAATTTTGGTATTACGTTCTGGGAGTCCAAAATATAAATAAACATTTAATTATTTAAATATGGCACAGCAAGCAAAATATATTTTTAATTACAAGTACGAGCCTTACTTTTTATTATGCATAAACTAAACAATGAGAGTAATGTATATTGTAACATAATTATTTAACTTTGTGTTATTATAATTAATCTAACAGTATATACATTACCATAGAAACTTCGTCAGTTTCATAAATATTATAATCTAAAGCAACAGTAATTTGCATGGAAATTACTTAACAAGACAGTTGATGTCACTACGAACAGTCTGCTCAATACACAGAACGTACAGAATGCTCAATGTAACGACTAAGAACTTTGCAGGTATGTTGCTTTCAAACATAATTTAACTTGGTTGTACTTGTTAACCACTTTAGTGCTGTGATAAGATATTAAGAAACATATATTTTCTCATACAATAACGAACTAATCAGTAAAAATCGTATAGGTTACAGAAGGTCGTTCGGTTTGCATCCGACCGATTGCAGAACGTTACTGGCATCTTTTGAGTGACGTTGGAAGCATGGGTCTGCTGTCGTGAGCAGTGTTATATGTGAAATTGCAGCTATGTGAGTGTCGTTAGTGAATGATGTGAAATGAGCAAAAAATCAACAGTTATTGGGAAGCGTTTATTATGGCTCTTTTCCATGGCCATTTTTCGTACACACGAAACGGTGTCGGGAGAATGAGATAAAACTCGGTGTGACTATTGCAAAAGCTGTTGTGGCTCTTTATACACAACATGAGCTCCTGGGAAAACATTCGACCATGAAAAGTACTAAGAAGAGGGCTCCAAAGAAAGCTGCATCCATAGTGCTTTGGGGGATTCGCCGATTGACTTGCCCAGAAAATCAACCGACCAAACATGATATGTCACACATATATCATTTGGCACCTTCAACTTTGAAAATTACAATTATAAAGGTAAGCAAGAAAGTTCTGTCGCTTTTTCACCCACCACCTTTGAACATCGATATGTCACATAAGACGTACTTGGAAGATCAAAAATAGTCTCCATCAGCATCGACGACCTTCTGCCAACGTTCTGGAAGG
>JAGDQP010005910.1:25961-75317 GCA_022664845.1 Lepisma saccharinum | reverse complement strand
TACGAACGTACCACGATGTTATTATAAGATCGATTGTAGGTTACGCTGCTAGCGTCTGGGGCCACAGAATGGATGATATTAGACAAAGACAAATAATTGACAGATCACATAGACAACTACTACTGCGACTGTTTGGTGCATATAGAACAACACCGGTAGAGGCTCTCCAGGTGGCGTCGGCTGTCCCGCCAATGCATCTCCAGGTGAAGAAATTGGGTGCCATGTATTGGCTCAAAAAAGGAAACCAAGAACGAGTATCCAAAATACCAAGAAGCAGAGAATAAATTAGAAATCAATTCCATAATAGTCAATGCATGGCAGGAGTTATGGGAGGAGACGGAAAAGGGAAGAAGACTTTTTGGATTCTTTCCCGATATTGAGGAGAGAATGGGCATCGAACCTGAAATCACCGGAGGCCTTATGCATTACTTGACTGGTCACGGCCCCTACCGACAGAAACTACACCAAATGAAAATAGTAGAAGATAATATGTGCCATATATGCGGGGTGGTGGCCACGCCAGAACACATCGTACTAAGATGTATGGAAACAAGAAACTTACTTTGGGAAGAAAGACAGCTCCTGGGGGAGACGCCCGTCACGGAGGATCTGCGAACACCGGAACTGGTGACGGCCCTCAGGGAGCTGACTCACAAAGTCTCAAACTTCTACAAAACTAAATACCTTAACGGCGTGGACCGCCCCGTATGAAGACAACAAGGATAATGCAGATTAAAGATATGGGGACGTTGGGTCAATAAAAGGATCGCCGCGTGCGCTCACCCGCGTTGCAGCCGCGTCAGCCGCGTATAAATAGACCACAAAACAATAGAGACACGTAATTTAATATATAAGCCAGAAACGAAGTGGTGAAATAGAGAATGAATGTTCCGCTGGAATCCAGTGGGAAAAGTTCGGCGCCTTGAGGCGGAACTCCGTCCCAAGAGACGCTAAGTGTGTGTGAGTTAGTGTAAGTCTGGTGGTGGAAGAAATTGGAAGTGTGGTATGAAGAGACGAGTGTATATATTTAGTGGAAAAACGCTAATTTTCTGGAAACCAGAAATGAAAGCGAACAAATCGAAAGCTAGCCACGGTGTAAGTGTGAGTGATTGAGTGTGAAGAATTGAAAGTAGAATACAGCGAAATAAGAGGCATAACTAACCGAGCGCAAGAGTGAGACAGGAAGAACTAACATAGTGACGAGGAGGAAGTGGACACCAATCAAAAGGAAAGGTAGGCGACAAAAACTTTGTGGAATACACCACCTAATCCACGCGCACCTATCCTTATTCCTTCCTACTCTGTTGCAGGTTAGAAGAAGAGGCCAAAAGAGGAAGAAGCCAACCAAGTTTATGTTTGTCTTGTCTATGTGTTGTCCACGTGTTAGTCAATGTATTGTTCTAATATTTGTAATATATGTTTATGTGTTATATGTTAATAAAGAAAATAATAGGTAGGGACCCTCCCAAGCAAATAAGTTCTATTAAGGGAACTTAGACCAGGAGAACATTCTGGACGCCTGGTCCAAAGTCCGTCCCGCAACACCTGATGTCTCTGACAGAAGGAACATAGGAGCTTCTTGGATTGCCGGAACTCCGGCAATCCAAGAATCTCTAGGGACACGCCTGCTCCAAGGCGAGAAGAACAAATATGTTCGTGATGCACGCCCTTGGAATTGCACAACTCGGCTTGTGCAAAGGATGCAAAGAGGTGGGGGTGTTAAGGTGGGACCCCAAACTGAACTGAACATTTGCTCATTGTATTTTCGTCCTACCAGTATCATGTGCAGTCTTGTCTAGCATTAGTATGTGTCGTTCTACATTACCACACTCACTGTACGATTGTTGTACCTGACCTTCTACCGCACTCCGTTGTCGTGTATGCCGTACGTATTTCGTGCTCCAAGGATCCTGCTTCCTAGGAGCGCTCTGACACTCGGTGATTTACGGGCTTTGCGATCCCACATTGTGCCACACCCCTGTCAACAGCCACATTGTATACCGCGTTCGTGACGCCGGGAACGAGGCTCCACGTGTCTGTTGGCGTCTTGTCGCACTGACACGTCGCCCTGGCACTTTTCCCAACGCTCCGCTAGTAATACAGTACATTGCTGTGTTTCTTTGCATACGCCACCACTGTTCCGCATCGATATGTGCATGAATCGCATCTACACGGCACATACTGCAATCGTTCCTTTGACCCGACCTTTCTCCGACACTTCGTTCTCTAGTTCTCGCTAGTGTGTCGTATACCATCGCAGTTTCGAAGGGCTCTGGCTCGGGATTGCTGCATTGTCGAACTCGGGATCAGTCTCTCACATTGCTTACTCTGTCATTTGCCATGATCCCGGTTCGTTTGACACCATGTTTCCGCTCCCAACCAGTGCTGTCATATGCGTCCCCCTTGCGCCGCCACTGTTCCGCATCGATGTGTGCATGAATCGACTCTACAGGGCACATACTGCAATCGTTCCTTTGACCCGACCTTTCTCCGACACTTTGTTGTCTCGTTCTACTCATTTATGTTCTACTTTGGTCCATTTTCGGCGGCCTGTAGCTTAGCACTGACGCATTTTCGGATCACAACTTCTTCGCTTATATCACGTCTTTTGCCATTCTCCATCATCCCCTATATATGGGCAACGCCCTAGCCGAGCTGGTCTACCGGTTCCCGTAGGATCACCGAAGTCAAGCAGCTCTGGGTCTGGTCAGTGCTTGCACGGGTGACCGTTGCAGTACTAAAGATGGTGTTGCCTGTGCGGTGTCCACCCAGCGTCGTGAGGCCAATTGGGGAGCTACCTGATTAAAGAGGTGAGAGCTTGGCTCTCCTGTGAGCCAAGCGATCACAGTGAGAGCTTCGACTCTCCTCTCCCAATCCGTCTGGTCAGCGTGGGAGCAGTAGACCAACTCCTCCCTTCGGGGAGAGTCCTCATCCACTAGTGGATTGAATATGGCTGTGATATATATATATATATATCATATTCAGCCGTTTTCTATCCACTCCTGGATGAAGACCTCCCCCTTTTCTTTCCACATATCTCGGTCTGCTGCTATCCTCATCCATGTAGCTCCTGAAAAACGCTTGATTTCATCTACCCATCCTGCATTTGGTCGTCGTCTCGGTCGTTTCTTTTCTCTAGGAATCCAATGTAATACATTTGTCGTCCACCTTCCATCTGTTCGTCTAGCTGTATGACCGGCCCATTTCCACTTCAGCTTCTTCGGAGTCTTGATTACATCCTCTACCTTTGTTTGTGCGCGAATCCATTCATTTGTCTTCCTGTCCCTCCTGGTTATTCCTAGCATGCATCTCTCCATTGCTCTTTGTGTGACTCTCAATCTTTGAGCCGGCCGGGTGGTCGAGCAGTCTGCGGC
Organism: Lepisma saccharinum; assembly: GCA_022664845.1. NCBI lineage: Eukaryota > Metazoa > Arthropoda > Insecta > Zygentoma > Lepismatidae > Lepisma > Lepisma saccharinum. Next base: position 71,943 of record JAGDQP010005910.1, on the reverse strand, counting down.
GGTAGGCTATCGACTCAACGGTCCCGGGTTCGAGTCCCGGCAGGGGCATGGATGTGGATTTTAACACTTAACAGCTAAAGGCAAATCGTGACGGGCCTAATTCCAAAGTTACTAAACTGGCCCATATAAAAATAAAGTTTTTATCAATCTTTGAGTCGTTTGCGCATTCAATGTCCAAGTTTCACAGCCGTACACCATCACAGGTAAGACACATTGATTATAGACTTTACGCTTCAGACACATTGGAAGTTTGCTTTTGAAAATAAAGTGTAGACTTCCAAACGAAGTTCACGCTATTTTCCATCTTCTATTTATTTCATCAGTCAACTTGCCATTCGATGTTTTGATCTGGCCTAGGTAAACATACTCATCAACTACGTCTGTTGTCTCTCCGCTAATCTTTATTTCCCTTTTTGGAGCATGTTGATTGTATATGATCTTTGTTTTACTTAAATTCATTTTAAGGCCTATTTTCGAACTCTCATTATTCAGTTCTTCCATTCTGGTTTGTAGTTCTTCCGCATTTGAAGCAAACAGGACTATATCATCAGCGAACCGTAGGTGATGAAGATATTCGCCATTAATTTTAATTCCAACTTCATCCCAATTTAAATTTTGGAACACTCTCTCCAGGACGGCAGAAAACAGGGTTTGGGAAATTGAATCTCCTTGCTTTATCCGCTTTCCAACTTTAAATTTTTCACTTTCTTGATATAGTTTAATGACAGATGCGGCAGTCGCGTAAATGTTTCGCAGTTGCTTGATATACGCATTTTCGATACCTTGATGTTCAAGTGATTTAAGTCCTGCTGACAAGGATACCGAATCGAAAGCTTTTTCGAAATCTATGAATCCCAAACATAGTGGAAGTTCATATTTATTAGTCCTTTCCATAACTTCATTCAATGTTTGTATGTGGTCCATTGTGCTAAATCCACGACGAAATCCGGCTTGTTCCCTCCCCTGGTTAAAATCCAAGTCCTGTCCAATACGATTCAAAATAACTTTGGTGAACATTTTGTATAGGACTGACAGTAAACTAATTGGTCTGTAGTTTTCGACGCGTTCTTTGTCCGCTTTCTTGTACAACAAAATTATAACAGCATTATTCCAACTTCTGGGTATTTCTTTCTTCCTCAGGCACATTGAGAATAATTTAGCAAGTTCCTCTTTCATCTTTTCACCTCCCCATTTAAACATCTCTGCTGCGAGTCCATCTTCTGCTGGCGTCTTTCCGTTCTTCATCCCTCGAATTACTTTATCCACTTCTTCTTTCATTACATCTGGGACATCCACATCATTTTCTTCTAAGTCTTCATTTCCTAGCTCTTCTTCGGAGTAGTACAATTCTCTGTAAAAATTTTCAAATATGTTTATAATTTCTTCCTTATTTCGTGTTACGGTCCCGTCTGGTCTCTTAACTGCAATTATTTGCTTTTTCCCTATCATGAGCTGCTGTTTGGTTTTCTTCAGGCTCTTGTTCTCCTTGTTCTCCTCGATTTTATTTCTAACAAGATTTTCGTTATATCTTTGTACACCCTTTCTTATATTCTTTCTTACCTTTTTATTTAGTTCTATGTATTCAATGCTTTTCACGTAATTTTCCTCTTCTTTCATTTCCCTTCGTTTCTTCATCAAGAGTTTAGTTTCTTCTGAGATTTTGCTCTCTCTTTTCTTTCTGGTGCCTGCTATTTCCTTGGCTGTCTCTCTTATTATCTCGGTCAGTATTTTATTTCTGCTATCGATGTCTTCTTCATCCTCTAACTCTTCCAAGGGGCTGAATCTGTTGCTGAGTTCTATCTCGAATGTCTGTCTGTGTTTGCCAAGATTTTCCAGATCTAAAACTGACGGTTTTCCTCTGAATAGCTTCTTTCTCTCAAGTCTAGTATTTAGTTTCAGCTTACATCTCACCATCCTATGATCATTCGAGATTTTGAAACTGTTCAGAACAGACACGTCATGCAGAATTTCCCTGTTATTTGATAGAACGTAGTCTATTTCGTTTTTGGTCCCATTTGGGCCTTTCCATGTCCACTTCCTCTAGTGCGCCTTCTTGAATATATATATATATATATATATATATATATATATATATATATATGTGTGTGTGTGTGTGTGTGTGTATAAAGTACATATAGGAGAAGGCCGGGTAGGGAATATAATAGGTGAAAATTTAATAGAAAGGAAAGGATTTTAATATTTTAACGAAAATCACGTACACAATTACACACAAAACACTATAAAGTCACTTAAAATTTTCGGCATCAACCATCATCAGTTGAAGAGAAGAAAAACAACTTTAAATAAGAACATTAAATAAACAAACGCAATGAATAGAAAATAATGTAATGTGTATTTGCAAAAACAAAACATGAAGTTAGAAGAACATTATAATAATCTAGAACCTAACAAAGGAGAATATATTAATTACCGTATTTATGATGTCACATCACTGTTATGTTCAGTTGACATATATAACTGTAAAAGCAAAGAAAATTGTTCATGTGTTTATGATATGTTATCCATTTATTATTGTATTTTTACAACCGAACGAGATTGATTGACTTCAATATGGTGCATCATCTTCGCTGCCATCGTATCGTCTAACAGATTGGCGATTAAAAACACAACAAGTTTCGCTAGTAGATGCAGTGACTTCCTCAGGTAAAAAAGAGTTAGGTTAAAAAGTTGAGGGAATAAAAGAAGCCATTTTTAATTTCATTTGCAAAGAAAACTGATAAAGGTCATATCTGCGGACGGCTTCTTTTATTCCCTCACCTTTATAACCTACATTTTTTTCACCTGAGGAAGCCAATGAATGTATAGGCGAAACATGTCGTATGCTGTATCATGTTGAAGGTAAGCGTATGATTTGATCCTCGCCAAGTAAACTTACACAACGTTGATTGATGATTTAAATTAAGTGATTTTTTACAAAATTAATTAATTAAATCAAAAATATTATTTAAAAAAAGAAATAAAGAGCAGTATTTTCTACTATTCTGTGGTTTGAATCATATGTAAGCTTGAAGGTTTCCTTTTAGTCCTTACGTGATGACAGGCTCTTATGATGTAAACCAAAGATCAAAGAGATCGCCCTAGAATTTTAACAAGCTATTTGATTGGTTCATGTATTATTACACGCAAAATTTTAGAAGAGAAAGCGTATGATCGCAATTTACATTATATGTTTACAATTTGTATTACAAATATGTGTATTTTTGTAATACATATGAAAAGTAAGGCACGGAAAACAGAAAATCCTGCTTTTTTTTTGACAAAACAAAAAATGTTTCGTAACCGTTACCCATTACGTGTATTTGTATCAAATTATTTGATTTTTTCACAAATTGTTCAAAACTAATTTATATTCAATGGAAGCATAAAGTTTACCTATGTGTAATGCTCGAAGTGTGTGTATGAGGGGAACGGGGTGCACGAGGGGCACACCGTGCCCTTACTTATTGGATTTTGGATTTGGCGTACCCCCTACGTTTTCATTAGTGGGAGCTCATTGCCTTTTTAAAGTAGGCAATCGTCCCCAATAGATGCAAGCGTATCCTTATTCTTCTAATCCACTTTTCCAAGCATTTCCTTACCTTTTCTAACCCACTTCGAGCACTGTATGCTGAAGGATGAAGCGAAAAGCTGTGTATCCACTATTGATTTAGCTGCAATCTATAGCTCTCATTGAATTGAATTTTGTGTAAGGGCTTTAGGCAACTTTGGATCAGTCCGAATGGATGATGATGGGAGGATTGCCGGAATGAAGAAAGTAGGAGGAAATGATAGAACCCTGAGAAAACCCACGCACACGGTAATTGTTCACCACAAAGCCCACATGTCACGAACCTGGATTCAATTGGAGACCCAACGGACCAAAGGTGAGCGCTCTACCACCAAGCTACTGCGGCTCCGAAATAGCTCTTATACTTTATGGAATATTGTCATAGGGTGTTCTGAAACTGATAGTACAATTTTCAGGAAAATTTATATTTCGTTAGAAAGATGTAGGCTGGAGAAAAGAGCCAATTGCGATTATAAAATTTACAATTACTTAGGGAGAAAGGAACACATACATCTTTTTAGAAGGAAAACTGATACGTAGAAACATTATATTTTTTTATTTTTCAAACTTAATTACGGTGTATGCCCTGTGAAACCTCTTCATTTATCGTGTATCGACGAAATGAACAGAGAAGTTTCCTACATGCTAACTTTCTTTGTAAATTATACCATAAATAAGTAACCAATATCTTATCAAAATATCGTCGTCAGAACTACGTGGCAAACAATGAATTTTTCAGGAAGGCCAGAGAACAGGTTTCTGGAAGAGTCTGGAAAACAATTTATGTACTGAGAAGTTGCTATATCTAAAACAAGTAGAAGTTATTTCCACATAAATCTTTTTCTACAGTATGCAGAGTACACAGAACTATAAACCGGAAGACAAAAAAAAGAAAACTTAAAAGATGGCACATAGGGGGTATTGCAGTTCCGACGACGATGTACCATAAGGAAGTAACGCAATATCTTCCTTCCTTTTCAGTTGTTGTACTGATTGCCTATATCCCATGGCTAGCTTTTGTAGCGAACACCACATATATGTGAATTTTAGTTTAGTTTTTACTGATTACGGTGTTTGAAAAGGAAAACTAGCTTAGTAGTTTTTTTAGTGTTGCTATTTATCTTGATTTAAATAAGAGCATCGATTTAAATAAAAATTATCAAAAAAGATTTTTAAAAAAGTCGTGATATTTTCAACCCTGCAACCGAACATTACAAACAAAAAGCTCCCAAAATCTTAAACAATGGATGTTTTTGCTGTACATAACATTTTTTTTAAACTGTAGCAACAATCGATGTGTTCCCAACACCAAAAAAAAAAAAAAGAACACGACCCGCATGTAACCCTCAACATTTTTTTTTTTTTTTGTGGCGACGACGCCCATTATTAAAATTGTATGTTCTATTATGACATGAAAAAGGAGATTAATTATATAACGTAAATAGATGTTATGAATCACGTAAAAAGAAAATTTATTCCTCACACGACATATTTAGGTACATAATTTGATAATGCAATTTTATTATTTTATTTGATAGACTGAGAAATACATTATTTGAGATTATGTTGAACATTCTTTTGCATCATACGATTAATCGTATGATATGAAACGTTTAAGCATATCGATCTGATTTTATGTTGTACTTTTTGTCTAATGTTCAATTTTCTTTACACATTTCATTTTCTGTGCGTGTATAAATTTTGTACATACAAAAAGAATCACAATTGATTTATTTTGTCATTATTATGGATTACGATTAGGAAACTCCAACTACTAAAACAATTCATAAGGGCCCGGTCATGGCTTCATCAAATTCTAATTTTACTACATAACAGTTTCTAGGCGAATTCAAAATTTGCAGTTATCTCGAAATGTCCTAAAGTTTGACGCCTAATTAACCTCTTTGCGTACTACAATGACACCAGCTATGTTTCAGATAACATAAGTTTGTATAGTCAAACTCATGTCTCCGATTGTTACCGAAATCATCCGAAGCAGATGACAACAATTAATCTCTTGGTGTCAATTGATTCGACAAAGGATTTGTTGCTGCTACTGTTTAAGTTTCATCTTAGAAGCAATAAAATGTCAGCGATGGTTCATTAAAAGAAGATGGTGGAAATCAGTAATGTATCTGTTTGTATTTTCCTTTTCATTATTTAGATTATGCAGCATTACGATCAGATTATAAGTTATTAAAAAGATAGACAATAGAAGTGTTTATTTTATTAACCTTCTGTATGTAACTTGTTTTAATAAAATATTGCATACTTTGTCGTGCTTGTTCAGAGGGAAAGATCAGGAATTAATTCTTCCCACATCAGTGACTAATTTTACCGCTAACGGGGCAAACATGACATAACAAGCATGGAAATTCTCTTCGAAAGTTTGGAAAGTAATTTCATCTTAAATATTTGAATTCTCCAATGTTAAAAGGGACTAAGTCAGAAAAACAAACTTTTCAGGAGAGCGAAAAAATGTTATCACTTAAATTGTTTTTTTTTTAATGAAGTATCACTTTTTTGGTTATGTTATGAGTCCAATTAAGAAATGTTTCCACAATCCAAGGTATTGAAATATTCAAAATTTTGTAATTTATAGCTCAATTTCAAAATTTGACTTAGTCTCTTTTAACATAGCATTCAATGACAAATGAAGGAATGTTAATGGAATTATATTAAAATGAATGTTATTGTGGAATTTTTTATTAGAAAATAAACATTTCAAACCACAATCCAAATGTGTACACACATACTTATATAATTATATTAAAATAATGTTATTTCTGCTTTCTACCAAAATATGTTTGCTTTCCAACAAACTGCTTGAATCTTTCCACGTTTTGAACGGTTTACTTTTTTTAGGCAGGCCAGAAGTTTCATCACAAAAGTATTTGGAGTCAGTGGTGTGACGTAATTATTGACAGATTTTTGTAACTTCTCCTGGCTGATAAACATGTTACACAAATATGCTTATCCAGTAGAAAATAATATATTTGGCCCAGAAGTTGCGGAATACAATGAGCATTATTTCTTGTGTTAGCTTAAGCAATGAATTAACAACACCACTACAAGAAAGTGGTTATAAAGCCTGAATCCACAGAACAATGGTTAACGAAGTTCCAAATTATATGAACACAGCTCCGAGACAATTCGCCATTCGAAAGAACTAATACAGAATTCTGTATAATTCAGATTTTCTTACAATGCAGGTCAAGTTAACCTCAGACTAAACATTCACAGAATAACTAGGCACATACACAACTGCTGTCTATCGAGAACATCTCGACGTAATTCAGAATCAATGAATCGAAAGATTACATCAGATACTTTGTTACAAGGAAATAAGTCAATGACTGTAGTGCGTTTTAACACGCACTGTAAATCTAATTGTATAGGATTTCTATCATCGAAAGGTCATTCATAGTTCCTTTTGACATAGGTCGATGGAACATGGTCTCTTACATAAATTCAAAGAGAAAAGCGAAAAATGGGTTATTTTGACTTACTCCCTTTTAACATTGGAGGGGGCAGTTATTTTCTCAATTATTTAAAGTATTATCTGTGAATAGAAATGTGACCCAGTCCGAATCTTCACCCGAATGACCCGGTGACCATTTTCAGCTCTGCACTGTATTTCTTCAACTAAAGATATATCTACGATTTCCGTGCAATATTGTCGTACTGCTAACAGTCCATTTAATATTTCTTTTAAACAATAATCTGTGATAATGTACTGCATATACCGGTACTAAGTTCTAGAGAATATTGGATACATTCCAGGAAGACTAGAAGAAACTATATACATTACAAAACGTTAAAATTACGCATAAAACAACGGGCAATCATTGATGGAGAACTAGTTACATGGTGTCACCACACTTACGACTGGCTTCTGGAAATAAGACAATAGTGCACGAAAAAGTAAGCGTTTGGAGATACGATAAAATTACACTGATTATGGTTCTCATACTAAGGCGTATTTTTTATGCCAGTGTCCGTGGATTTACAACATCTAGGACACCACTTTTCACTCGTGAAAATAACTGAGTTTACCCGAAAAGTGGAGATACGACAATACAATCCGCAGGTGTCAAAATGTAACACAAACAGGTTAACGGTGTAGATCACCTCCGCATTCTTGATATATTTTTCACAGTGATTTATATGGAAATTGTTTGGTAAGTATGTTATGCGTCAAAAGTAGAAATGTTAGGGTCTGTTTTTACTTAATTATTCGTTATATGTGTTTAGATCGATTATGTTGTATATAAATGGCTATATTTTGCTATGCATATATAGTGTGTAATATATCTAGCACTTAATTATACTATATGCTCCAAGGAGTGTAATTATACTCCCAGAAACTATCAAAGGATTATTCATTAAAATGTGATAAGGTTTTAGTGAATACAAAATTTATTAAGTGATAAATACACTTAATTTTGTAATTGAATACAAACTTTATTGCGTCATATTGTAATGCACTGGTGTAACTTGTCGTATGAGGAAGAACAGCTACCAAAGTTTAAAATCCATTACTCAAAGTCCTTCCGAAGTGTGTATCTTTGATCACATGACACACATCCACGCAGTAATCAAAGTCCTGTCCTAGCTTAGGAAACCTGTTCGCTGTTATTGTCTGCAGCGCAGATGTTATCCGACCACAACGGTAATTATAGTACGTAAGATTGTTTTCTTTAACGAATCCTGAAACGTATAATTTGTGGTCAGAGACAGGGTCGTATTTGCCACTAGGTACACTAGGCACGTGCCTAGAGCGTCAAAGTTTGGAGGAAGAAATTAAAATTGATGTCTTAAGTAGAAGAACATATATTTATTGAAACGGGCAGCACGAAACATTGGAAATAACAACCGTTTTGAAATAGTTAAAAAGCGCCTAATCTTTGAGTCGTGATCTCAATGACAATGAGTGCCAAAACATTTATACGCAATTCGCAACTTAAATATATATCATGTTAAAAACTAATAAAATTGTAAACTTTATTTGCGTGACCTTAGTAACAATAAGGTCGTAAAGGTGTAAGTGTTGGTAGCGGTCAAATTGTGATCAATAGATGGTGAGGAGGGGGGCGCTGGCCGTTTAAGTGCCATGGGGAGCCGTATTTCCAAATGCGGCCCTGGTCAGAGATCTGGTGAGCGGAGTGACCACGGAAGAAGGTTGCCTTTGCCATATGTAGCACAACCAGTCAATTCAGTATAGTGAAATAACATTATTAAGGAACACTCCCACATATCTATGAGTCCTTCCAAAATCCTGCACGGTTCTTCCGCTTTAGAGTTAAAATAGATTCAGATATCTCGAATAGGTCCTTACAATATGTCTTCTGCTGATCCACCTTTCTGAAAACTGCGGACACGTGACCTTACAGGGAGTATTATTGGACTGTTGGTAAACATTATCTGAAACTTAGGTAACAGCTCTCCGCTATGGTGCAAGTTATACCCGTGGAAGCAAAATAACTATAAATAACTATTTTATTCATTTACGAAAGCGTGCTTTTACAAGTATCCTTCGTTTAAAAAAAAACTAAATCTGTCTCCATAGTTATCAAGAAAAGCTAAACACAGACAAACTAAATTTTCAACTTATGAGCAGACCTGTAGCCAGTCGAAAAGCTTATTGAGGTGGGCAAAATTTAGATGGTGGCTAGTCAATATATCAAACAGAAACCTTTGCGGAACAAACAATGCGTGATTGCATAACAAACAGGAGTAAATTACATAGATTTCGGCGAATTGGTTGTACTTTTATCAATAGAAGAGACCGTCATTGCCCGGTTAGATACCAGTGATTATGTTTTTCATCTGTACTCATACGGAAAGTCGTCTTATTCGCTCTTATTTCCACCCACATTTACCCCAGAGAATGTCTGGGAATTCCCGATTTCCTTTAGGCCATCCCTTGCGCATCCATTGAATAATTCTGGAATATGCAGTTTTGGATAGAGCAAGTTTTAAGTCTTTGATATTATCATGCCACCTTGGTTCTACTCTTAATGATGTTGGAATTATCAAGCTTAGAGTTCATTTTCCCACACTTTCAGAACCCTAATTTCACCGAAACGAAGCATCTGTGCATCGTGGATGAGCTTTACGTTTTTCTCTTACTTTCATATCAGGAATTTCGTGACGTAGGTATGTCGGTGTTGTTTTACAACACCCTGTATATATATTGCATTACCTCGCCACAAATATTGCATATAACTTTCGCCGATAAGGCTTGATTACGGAAAAGCAACAGAGAAGCGGTAACGTGAAACGGTTAGATATATTAACACTGATTTAACCCAGGCCCATCACTAATCAAAGTCTTTTGAAGGAGCACCGGTCCTGATAGTTGAGGGATTACTTGTTTGATTTGGTGAAGCATATGAGCCAATATATTACGAAAATTATCATACTATTATTCGAAATTGATCTACAAGAATGACATTATTATTTCCAGACATTTAAAATAGCTAAAGTGTGGATTAATCTATCTATTTCTATATTTAATATCGAGACAACCAAACCAGTGTCGGTTTCGATACTAGCCTACAGTTTTAGTTACCAAACCAACATGTGATTTGAATCAACCTACTTCACTGGGAAACCGAAGCCCGCATCTTTGGCATTCAATCAGCACATCCTGTCGCTTATGTGTGGAAGATTCAGGCTTATGTGTAGTATGTTCAGTGGAAACTACTTGTGTAGTTTCTCTAGCTAAAAGGACTTTGCGCCTCATGAATAATTCTGGACCCCAATAAGCTTTTGTTTTAAGCTCAACTGCTTCTAGACACGATATTTTGGATTCCACATTGTGACCTTTGTCCGTCTGTCTCTCACAATCCAAATATTATATCGATATTAATTGTTGAAAGTTTTCTTTTGTATCTTTGTTATTTGGTTCTTTCATTTCTTTCCTTTCAGGTCGGTTTCTTCTCCTCCGTTTCTCTATTTCTCCTAGCCACGATTCGACTAAATACACATATGTCGGTGGAGAATCTTTGTTGCACTATTTGTTTCTGAAAGCTGCGTGGAAGTTCGTTCTTTAATTTTTTTGGGTAAATTTTTGTCAGGAGTTGAGCATCCCAGGTTGCCTAAGGCGTTTCTGTGTTTTTATATGTTAAACCACCCTTATCGTTTTAGGGGAAGTTTCCTGAGTTCCTGTGGGGTATCATTTGTTTCTCCCACGCAAGGAATCGACTTAATGATCCCAGAAATGTTGCTGTGTTAGCTGCGTTTTTTTTATTGAATCAAAGAAGTTAAGCTGATGGTGTAGGTATACTGCTAATTTCTGGAAGTGAATACTTCAATGTTTATTATTAGAGTATATTTTTATATAGGTTGAGCATAGTCTCTTTTAAATGAAACTAACTTCAGGTGACACTCGCAAAAATATATCTCATTTCTTCTCTAATGTTATAAAAATTGGCATTCACCTTCCAAACCGCACTTGGTAGTCTAACAATGACATTTTATTATCACAAGACGTTAATTCACATTTGGATATTATTTTGTAATTTTTCTCTCAAAAGAAACTTATAAAATAAATTTGCAACTTTGTGAGAGGTCGTCAAGGGCACCTTTGCTGAAATTTGCCACAGGAAAGTACTTCTAAATCTATTTATTAAGTGCTGACTTTTACGATTCATAAGAGTTACATTCGATTTGAAAATAATGGAATGAGATATACTGTATAAAAGCACACATTTGTACGTATAATATACATTTAAGAGCATATATATATATATATATTATATTTTCTCATACATGTATACAAAAGTATTGGTAGGAGGGCTCTGAAAAAAATAGATGGGAGGCTAAGCCCTTCCTTGGCTACGACCCTGCTTCTGGGCGAAATTATGGGAGTAGAACGGTACTCATATAAATCAATTAAATATTCATACCACTACAACGCTGTGATCTACACTTTACCAAGTTACCATAACATATTTCGGAACAAATCTAGTTTATGATGAACTAGGTTTAACCTATCCCAACCTTAACGAAGCTAAGGCGCATAAATGTTAACCAAGCTAACCTAATGGAAAAAAATAACCAAAAAATGCAAACTTGTTTAACTGTTAACTGGAGGAGACGATGTTATATCTTATTCTAAAGCAAGATTGTACTTATTTCTACACTTTTATAACTGTTATTATTATTCATAACAGTGAATAAGTTTGAAGACAGCACGTATTCAGCAAAGTAACACTATTTATATATTATTAGGAATAGAAAATCCGATATTATACAGGTTTTGTTTCACTGATTACGTTAAGTACTAATCTAAAAAAAAAAAACTCAAATCAATACGCTAATCAAAATTATGTTTTATTCCAGTCAAACTTTTGTCTTACACTAGTGCCTTACCAGTCAATAAATATCCTTTTCATCCGTTTAGCAGCATATAAATAGATAAGATTCGCTGTTTAACAAATGGTTTTAGCTATCAATGCTCGTCCACCAAAACAACAATCCGTTATCTTCTTCAAAGGATTGATTTATAACTGTTTCAGCGTATTGCGGTAGTCTTTGCTTCTTCGCTAAAGGAAAATGGAAACAAACGAATCTCATTTACAAATTAGCGGCAAAAGAATTAAGAAGAAGAATGATGAATACTAGATTTTCCTCTTATAACAGTGTGCGTGAAAACCTTTACGGCATTTTTAAAAAAGAAATCATTTTGATTTTTGTGCCGTCTCTAATGAACATCGTGCAACAAACAAACGCTTTGACCAAAGTTATCTCCAGCTATTATGATAACAGCTGGTCATAATTTGCGACGAAAACAATGGTCAATTCCAAACTTGATGTCCAATTTGAGTCGTTATATGTGTATAAAACTCAATAACAAGGGCAAATATCAAAGCAACAGTGGCATAAATGCATGACTTTTACAGCTAGACATTATTTCAGGTTAATACACTAAACACTTCATCCGGGATGCCTTGACTTTTTTCTTTTACCTTTCCACTGTAGTCTTTTTTACCTTGCTTATTTCAATGACGTTGTGTGTTGAGTAAGGCTTTCGCAGAAGACTGCTTGCATAACATTTTCAAGTTTTGTATCCTACGATTCCATAAATAATGTAAAGTGTTTTATTTTCTCAATATTTTTTTTTTCATGGAAGATTTACTGAGAAAGTTAATAATTTTATAAAAAAAAAAGGAACTAAAGTTGTTTCGTTATTTGAAAAAAAAAAAGAAGTAATGTGTCCGTGGATAGGCCGGAAGTATAGAAAATTGCTGATGTGGAAACAATTTGGACTCCGGCTATTTCTTTTATTTACGCTCCAGGTAACGTATCTCTTGATCGACAGTGTTTTGCACTTGATTGTTGTCATATTATTGTTGTTCAAGTGTCTTGAAGATATTCTTTTCAAGTATTTTGATCTTTATTTAACGTGTTATATAGTTTTCTCATCAAGTACCGTGGACATTGTAAAAACACTATTCAATGCGTATGCTTCAAATACATATTTTTTATTTGAATACACGTAAAATTATACAGTAATTCATACATGTTATTAAATAATACATAGCCCTATACAATATGAATACTTTATTACACCTGTTTTGTTAATTACATACAACTATATGATACGAATACTTTAATACGTTTTTTATTTGATAACACATAAAATACTACAATGCTAATAGGCCCTAATTAAAACATGTTTTATAATAAAAACTATAGAATTAGGGTTACCATACGACCATATATTTTGTACGCACAGTCCGTATTATAAAGGCTCTATCCGCGTCCGTATCGTATTGTCAAAAACTAAATAAATGTCCGTACTTTTCACTTAATTAGTTGTTGACTGTTAATTACGTATTTTAAACCCATATATTTCCAGAATTACACATCACACCATTTATAAAGACTATATTTAGATACAAATGCCAATTGTTCTTACTGCATTAAACTGAAGTATGACCTAGTATTTGCTTTTGCCTAGCAATGTTCCTACAATGTTTGTTATCGCCTAGCAATGTTTCTGAAATACAGTTATATTGAAACGTAACAACCAGAAGATCCTCCGACCTTGGTAACTGAGAAGATACGAATATGTAAACAATTAATATTAAGTGTGTATTTTTATGTTAGTGTCACAGGTAGTTGTTCGGACTTGTATTCTGTTTAAATAAATGGCCTTTGAGCTAGTCTGTCCGTATTTATTCCGCCAATATTATGGTAACTCTAATACAATTGAATTGTATATTTATTAAAAAAGGCATCTGTCCAGAAGTACAAGTTTGTGGGTAATTGATTAAAAATAAAAACGTTTTAAAATGGAAAAATAGTAAAGTGAGTGACATTCTATGCAAGTTCAAACGTGATTCTAAATCATAAGATTGTATTTCTATTGCAATATGTTATTGGTCGGTAAATGTTGGGGACTGATGCCCCCTTTAAAAATAAAGAAACACGTTAACAATTAGATCCTTCTAAAGTTTATAGTAACATTGATTTATCGTTGAAACAAAAAAAATCATGATTTGACAGCATTCTTAGTAACCTTTTTTAATTATCGTTGTTTATAGGCCACTTTAAAATATCATCATAGGCTAAGCACTCATCACGTACATAAAGCTTTTTTTTTTTCAAACCTTTAATTTTAGGGCACTTGATGGAGACTTTTGCTAATGGATAAGCTCGTGTCCTTATGGATGAGTACTAGACTAATGCCCTTTTAAAAGATGAAGTTTTCAATCCACTCCAAAACGTAGAGCAACATATATATTATTCTATTTTAATACCAATATGTGCATCTCTAAATATATTTTCTGAAACACTGCAAAAGTAAAAATAAGCAAATAGTAAAATAAAGATGGTCTTTTAAAATATATGATTCAATTATTCAATATGAATACTTCGATACACTATACTGCTTAATAACTCATAAAATTATACAATACAAAGATTTTAATACAAGCTTTTACTTAATGACACTTAAAGTTATACAATACCATTACTTCATACATATTTTATTTATAAAAACACATATAATTATGCAATATGAATACTTTTTTACATAATAATATACAAATGTAGCAATTTATGTGATAAGTATATCGTATCTATTTCAAGTTACTTTTAATGCCTAATAGGACGAGTTATTTTGTTTAAAATGGAATTGAAACTAATAGCACCAGAGTTTAAGATAAGTATCTTATTTTCATCGATAACATCGTAATACGATACTCAGTATTGCATTTCAAAACATAGTATTAACAATTACGCATGAGAGATTTTGAAAATTACAATACATCACTCTTGTACTCGAATTATGTGCCGGTAATCTTATAATACTGGTATCTGTTTACTATATGAAATTCACAAAAGAACTGAAACATAAAATTAAAAGAACATTACGATGATTTAGACTAGTGTCGTTAAGCGTATGAAAGGATGGGTATTTTTTAGGCCAGTAATTATCAACAAATAATAGTGAAAGTGTAGGTAATTGATATGTGAGAATCGTGGGCATCGAAAAGGGGGCAAAACCTGGCTTTCAGTATTTATACCATCTGCTATTCTATTTTCAAATACTTGGCGTATGTTCTTATACTTTTCACTAAGTGCATTTCATAAGGGGTTACTTGTTTTTCTGCTGTTACATTTTCTGGTTTATTGCCATATTAATTTTAATCGATGTAATCACGAATACGCCAGTTTATACCCACAAAACAAACTTTGCAAAATCATAGAAAGTAATAACACGAATGTACCATCACGTAACTTTAATTGTTATGAAAGTACTCTTTTTTGATGAGACTGATAGCAGTTCTTCTAAAGAGCAAATCAAGAAACAAAAGAAGTGTCTCTCACATACATGTATATGAAGTTTAAAAAGCACGAATAAACCAATCGTAACAGTCTCATTCTTGTAAAATAATTGTTTACGGCCCTAATCTTAAGATAATTATACCGATTGGTACTCACACATCCTTTCTTTAAGTAAGAAACACCGAACAAATCAAGAACAAACCGAAAAGTTTCAAAAGCGTCCAATCTAATTCTTATAAACACATGAATGAAATGAAATGTTTAAAATTTAGAAATTAATTCTTGTAACCGAGATCTTTCATTAATTAAGACATCTTAACTTAGGCTTCAAGTTTCTCATCAATAAGGAACTAGTCCATTTGAAAAGTCGCGCTTTCTAAAATACCATTGTCGTTTGTAATTTGTCCATTACTTTAAAAATATTTTTTTTTAATGAAGCCTGATTACCAGGGCATGCTCAAACGAACTTGAATTTTAAAGGCCTTTAGGCAACTTTGGCTCAGCTATATGGATGATAATGAGAAAATTGGTGGGATGAAGAAAGGTGGAAATGGGAGGACCTCGAGAATCCTCAAGCACAAGACTGCCCATGTTGTGATTTTCAGGGGAGAAGGACAGTGCTCTGACAAACACTGTTTATGATCACCTCATCTTGTGCTATATTAGTGTAATTTTCTCTGGCTAGGGGGTTCGAGCGCCCCCTTGTCCCCTCTGACGGGCGCCCTTGCTCACGCAAATGGTGTTTGTCCACCACAAAGGCCACATGGCACGAACCGAGATCTAACAGTAGACCATTGTCTTTAATTAAAAATACATTAAAAATATTTTTTCACTAACTTAAGTTTATTTCCGGCACTATAGTCATATATGAAATCATAAGAGCAAATAAAAACCCATTCGTATTGTGCCGTGGAAATTGAAAATATCACAAACCGATGTAGCTTCTGCAAATCATCACAAGTAATTTGATTGTTGGTCTTCAGAAAATCTGATAACGACTTCTGTTTGTCAATTTTGAGATAAAGATAACCAATCGTAATCGTACATTTTTTCATTGCAAAATATGGGCATGATTGATAACTCATACAGAAGAGAAGGTTTACCTAACACATCCTTTCTTCTACAGGAAATCGTGTACATAAATTATCTATTAATATTTTGTTAAAAGATGTTCTTTCTATAATCTTCGGCACCCAACACACAGTAAAAATATAGCTGTGTTAATTCAACACAATGCGGTGTCCCAGCGTGACTACCACTTTTGTGTGTTAAATCAACACAACACACGGTGTTGATTTCAGTACTGGAAGAAAAAAAAAGTTACGGCTGAAGCAATATTTGAACATGGATTGCTCAGTTAGAAGTCGAGCGTCTTACCGACTTCGCTATTTTTTAAAACCATTTATTTCACTTATTCACTGTACATTGTTTGTTGTATTATTTTTTTTACAATTTTTACAGGTATTAAGATCTTTTAGAGTACCTCTTACATACAGCCTGTGCTACGAGTTGTGTTTTACCTGCGGTTATTCCGCTTGTGAGTTACCGTTTACATAGTACTAGTAGTATACAGGGAGTTGTTGTTATTTTAATTTTCGGTCCACCGCTTATTGCGGATATCAGTTAAAAAATTGCTAAAATATTTGTGTAGTTCGACCTGTGTGAACTTACTACATTCAAATTTCAGAAATACATTATAATTTTGGTCATTCTTGTTGATTTGAGACTCTAATAAATACAATAATGTCGTACCTGTGACCCAAATGATGGCATTTGTTTTAGTTTTTGGAAAATATCTATAATCCGGAAACCTGATATATTTCTCTATCGTAATATCTCTACATCCCGTTCTCACGATACTGGCCTGAATTTGTTGAAAAGTTGTCCATGTTTTAACTACCATCGGGCATTCCTGAATCATATGATTAAAATTACTCTCTATCTTACAATCTGGACACTTATTTTGGGTGATAATGCCATATTTATTTAATTTTTCTAAAGTTGACCATTTATTATTGATAACCATATACCACATCATTTTAATTTTATAGGATAGTACCTTATTATGTAGATTTCCCCATATATTGGACCAATTATAATTAGGATATTCTCTTTGTATTTTGATCTTCTTTGGGTCAATACTGAACAAATGGTGATGCAGTTGTTTCACAGACATTACATCAATAGGGTCATTATGAATTCTAGCACACATTACATCAAGAATGGGCTCTTTCATTAAGCCATATAAATGCGCCCAAGGATATATGTGAATGGGTGCTATAGTTTCTGTCGTCACTAAACAAGCCTCAAAAATGGCATTCGTAAAAGTATTTGGAGAATTCGTCATTGTTAGTAACAGTTTCTGTAATAACAAGGCCCTTGCTTGTGTAGCCATATCCAAATAATTAATACCTCCTAACTCATAGCTGGGCCTTTTCTACCCTAAGTATATAATGACGCAACAACAACAACAACAAAAAACAAAAAAAAAACGAGAAGGAACTATGTAATGTCCTAGCATATACCGTCGGCATATGGAGTACTTGAGCTCTGTAACACACCATGGTCATTACATATTGTTTCAAAAATAAATTTCGCATCAATAGAGTTAAGGGTCTAGCTGCATTACTGTTCAATACATGTTTGATTCTAGCACTATACATATCATAATTGGTTTGACACATTTGCTGTACCGGAAACATCCAGGTAATCCCTAATATGGGAAGTCGATCTGTTATAGGAAATTGTCCCTCATACAATTGTGAAGGGTAAAGGGACATAATAATATTTGAGATTTTGCCTGATTTAACTTGGCACCAGATTGGATTTCATATTCTTGTATACAGTTTTTAATATCCTGGAGAGCCTCTGGGCTCTTTACAAAACAATGTACGTCATCCTGATAGGATTGCACGCTTAAGGTAGTGCCAAAGATCGGTACCCCTTCTACTCTTTTCTGAATATTATTAATACAGGGTTCTATGCACAAACTAAAGAGCAGGGGACTCATTGGATCACCCTGTATAATACATCTTGTCATGACAAAAAAATCTTGTAAAGGTGCCATTTAGCCTAATTTTAGTTTGACGCGCTGTATATAACGCCTTAATCATTCCTATAAAGAAGTTACCAAATTTATAATGTTCTAACGTTCGATACAAGTATTCGTGTTGTATTAAATCATACGCCTTATAAAAATCTAATGCCAGCAGAGCAGCGGGTATGTCCGCTTCAGTTTCATAATGCACGAGAATTTTCCGAATATTTGCTAATGCTGTTGTTATTGGAGGAGTCCCTGCGCATGTTGCATGGGATTCAATAGCGTATCTATGACCTTATTAAGACACTGAGCTAAGCATCGAGACAATAAATTTTGATCGGTACGTAGTAGAGTAATAGATCTATAATGGACACATTCTGTTGAATTCGTTTTTTTGGAGGGGGAGTAATATCATCATGCCTTGCTTCATCTTGTGTGGTATATAGAGGGTACGACGAAATTCATTAAAAATATCAGCTAACAGGAAAGGGCGATATAATTCTGTAATTTTACACAGACCTCATAACCAAATGGATCAAAACCTCCTGATTTATGTGGTGCACCCGCATTAATAGCCTGCTTGATTTCATCTACTGTAAAGGGTCTTCCGATTTCTCGTCGGACCTCATCAGACTGGATACTCGCTGCGTCTGTGTAATAATCCGGTACCGTTTGAATATTGTCATTACCTTGATATAATTGTTCAAAATATTCGTAAAACTTGGTATTGACTGCGAGTCCTTCATAGACCTGACCTCCTTCTATTATTTTAGCTGTAAGTTTTTGATTATGTCTTTGTTTTTCCTGTTTGACATGTGCTAGATTGAATTCATCTTGAATAGTACTTGTTTTAAGTTTGCTCTGTATTATTGTTCGCTGGTGCCGTTTCCTATATATGTATAATATAATGGTTTTGAATTTCGATTTGAACTTCCCGACCCTCATCGTACCTCTTATAACATTCTTGCAGTAACCTAGAATACTGGATTTGTGCGTGTTCATCTAAATAACGCTGTTTCGTATAATGTTTACTAAAATAAACAATTTGGGGATGTACGTAATTGATCCACCAATCAATCAGTAATCCGGTTTGTGGTCGTTTTGTTAGTATTCGCTTCCATGTTTCAATAAATTCGGTACAAAATGCCTCTTCTTGCAAAATATAAGGTGGAAAATACCAACTATAATTATCACGTAAGAACTTGAAACTATTTAAATCTACAGTAATTATTAAAATAAGGTGATCACTGATGGGCGACGCCACTAAGCGCACGTTACGTTAATGGGGAATGAGCTCTTGGGTTACATAAAATTTATCCAATCTACTAGAATAACCTGGTCGAAAAAAAGGTATGACCTGCGGCTTTCGAAAAGATTTTCCATACATGTATTAGCTCAAAAACTTTAATAAGGTTCTTTAATACTTGGGATGGTCTTGAATTATGGGTAGTATCCACTAATTCTGTGTATGAATTAAAATCGCCTCTCCCTATATGCAATCCTTTCTGGAGGCATAATGTTAGCGTTAGTTCCCCTTTTAAAAATTCATCCCTTTGTTTACGATTATTGTTGTCGGATGGCAAGTAAACAGAAGTTAGTGCTATATTATCTAGCTGTGAGTCTGTTATACGTCGTTCGACCGTATACTGTTGTGGAACTGTTACAAAAATATGTATCACAGGCCATATTGCCCTCTATATAACATATATACTGCCATCTTTACACAAAGTTACACTATCTGTCCTCAAACTAATAATTTATAAGCCAGAATTACTCCTCATATCCAACACCTATCGTTACTTAATAATAGTCCATCTCACTAGAACTGGATCCGTCTGTACCCGGATGTCTTTTTTCTACTACTTGTCCGTTTTGGTTTATCTTTAGATACACCGATAATACGCAAAGGTTTGTTTTCCTGCCTTGGAGGCTGTGGCGTTAGAAACTTATGTTCCGTTTTTGCTTCGCCTGTGGTGTGCATCTCCTGTGAATGCACAGCCTCAGGCACCTGTCCCGTGCCAGTCTGTGTAGTTTCCTGTTGGGAGGGGGAACGCACCATCTCCCTTCCCTGTCTTGACTTCATCATGTGTATCTTCGTCACTAACAAAACTGGTAGATTCACCAACACTATTGTTATCATCTGCACTGAAAATTTACTTGGCTGCTCGGAACCGCTAACAGAATTGTTATTACTTAAACTAGTCTCACTTACCTTACTGGCTCTACTCAATAATCAAGTGTTATTAACTTGATCTGCTTCCTCCATTACCTGTACACTTGCTTGATTTGGAGACACAACTGGCTCCATGCTTCGGGAAATTTCCTTATGTTTAACTGGGGAAGTGACCTTTACTGGTTCTCCTGCTTCCGACTGTTGTGCTACGTCCTTTTGGCCAAGTTGAGCTTTCTCCTGTTCTTGTTGAGCTCCTTGTTTGACTTCGTGGGGACTTCCGGGGAGAGATATGGGTCGTAATTGTACCTCGTTTAGTGGGATAGTATCAACCGAAGTGGTGGGTCCCTCCTTGATGGGACCTGTGATGAAGGATGTTGGCTATCGGCGACCAGCTGCCCCAGGGAGGGGAAAAGCTTGAAAATCACTAATATCAGGGGCATGATTAACTAGGTATTCCGTTGAATCCCCCTCCCCTTTTTTCACATTCAGCCAATTTGTGCGTAGGACTATTACATTTCAAACACGTGGGTGGTTGATTGGTAAAATGGACATTTAGTCGATATCCTCCCACATAAATAATCGAGGGAATTACTTTCTGCAATATAATTCGACATTGCTTTACGCCATTTCGAACGGAGTATTCATCTTGCGAGTTAAAAAGTTCATCATGAATTGAGATCACTTGCCCATATGGCAGGAGGTGCTATTGAATAACCTCATCGGGGAGTTCAGTGGGACAAATAGACAATCTCACCAATGTTGGTAATCTGTCTGCCATGGCAATGGGTAATTCATGTTGTTCATTTTCATACCGATACGGGACCGTCAGCGGATATTTACGGAGTATTTCTTCCGCAATCACTGCCTCTGTTATTTTCACAAATTTTAATTTCCGAAAAATGTCTAGTTCGATACTGAATACATTCTGTGGGGGTATCTGAAATACAGTACGAATCCACCGATGTATATCCAAACTACTTGGTCTCACTGGTAATGGTCGAATACTAATCTACAGTGTATTAACACGCGTAAACTGCATTATCTTTTATAGTTACTGATCACAATCCATTTGCACATTATAGATAAGCATTGATATTTCCCTGAACACTGGTGGTTTCCATGTCTGGTCTCCCTTTAACCACATGTTTGCTTAGTTAAATGCCATTGTGCTTTTTTCGATATTAAATTCTGGTATCCACAACACTCAATATAAGCAGCAGAAAAAACTCTCCTGCTTATTCCTGTTATACTTGAAAACCACTCAAATCAATCACTGCTTGCTCGTGAAAAGAAAATATAAGCTCCTTCCCCTCGCGAAATCGGACATACACTGGCACTGACCAACTTATGGAGCCAACACTACGTGTGCCTCGCTCACAGTCTGACAGCGTTCTGCTAAATCGTCAGATGGAAAGGGCACTAGATTGAAACAATATAGAGGATAAAAAATGTCACTGAACCCCCCAAAACAAACAAAGTTACTCTCACGACTTATGACATGATTTAATCACTTTTCCATTGGTCAATTAGGGATCACGATCCCCATTTATTGAGAATATGATCCATTTCTATGAAATCAAGTGCAGCATTTGACATGTTATTACGATAAGAAAGCAATAGTGCTGCTCAAGTGTTTGGCTGTCGCCATCTTGCTTGCTTTCATGAAATAGAATAATCTCAATGAATGGGAATTCTGGTTCCCAATTGACAAATTGAACGTGATTAAAGCATGAAATAAGTCGTGCAAGTAACTTAGTTTGTTTTGGGGGTGCAGCAACATATATTTGATCCCATATACTGTTTAAATCTATAGTGTGTAGTCGTTTAATTCAAATGTTGTTCAGTAAATATCGTTTGCATCTAGTACCTTTTCTGTCTGACGGTTTAGCAAAGTCGGTAAGACGCTCGACTTCTAACTGAGCACCCCATGTTTAAATCTTGCTGCAGCCGCAACTTTTTTTTCACAGTACCGAAATCAACACCGTGTGTTGTGTTGATTTAACACAGAGAAAGTGGTAGTCACGCTGGGACACCGCATTGTGTCGAATTAACACAGATATTTTTTGCAGTGCAATATTCGATGATAATACTATTATTCACCGTTTTAATTTTACCTGAATTATAGACTCCTCTATGGCTGACAATGTCTGCCTTTGTGACTTTACATTGATTACACTGCATTAATTTCCATTGTAATGAGCAATGAGTTCTAACACGTCAGTTAATAATGATCCTGATGACTTGATGATCCGGACAATTTGATGATCTTGACCATTCAAAGATGTTGGACATGTTACTGTCGGCGTTATATTGATAAGTTACCGTACTGTTAGAAAATGTTGTACTGCATTCTGAGTTCAGATTCGATTTCGGTAATTTTAAAATGATGATTCATTTTAAATGATAATTCAATTTTTTTTCGGAATAATTTCATATAATTCAGCACGCTTTGGCATTAAGATGTGACAGTTTGGTCCTTTGCCGGAGAAAGGATCGAATTATTACTTTGTACTTTCTACTTATGATATTTGAGATACTTTTTCTATTAAGGAAGATTTACTTTTATTTCGGTTGTGGTAACACTGATGTTTATATCTGTCACTTCGTACATAAGAAGCTTATAAATGTTGTTGATAGTTCCTGAGTTATTCTTACTTGCTTACTGTATGGCTTGAGGAGAAAATCAGTTTTGGCGTTTTGAGGTTGAAATTTTCTGAAATATATTTTTAAATAGTATTTTTCAATCTAGTGGTTTTGTTGAATTGCTAGTCTGGTTGTAATAAGTGGTCTTATCTTATGTAAAATCAACTAAGATCAGTCGTAACGTATGGAACGTTTTAAGCACAATTGTAAATTAAGACAAGGTGACGTACCATGTACCATACGGCACTCTACCATGTGTTACACATTGAATTACTGAATATATAAAGGTATCTTGTGTTTCGTACTAGTGGAATAATTAATTAACTGTCTTGAGTTTTGTAGCATTGGATGGATAAACTAAATGTTTTCCGTTTTGTACAAGTGAATAGATCAAAAAATTATATATTGCATTTTGAATTAATACAATAAATGTATTTAAAAGTTGTACCCTCATACTGTTGGTATCTGTATTTACTACACCACTAATATATATTTCTGTTACACCAAATAAAATAATTTGTCCTTAGTTCTAGTTTCATGTTCATGTTAATGGACTTTATCTTCCATGGTATTCCGACGTCCCTCTTCTCCAAGTTACATCTCCACTTTGTACCCTGGTACATTTTGTAGTGTCTTAGAAAACATAGTATCGTAGTAAAAACTTAAGGAACAGATTTTCTTCTTTTTAATGAATAACCCATAGACCAATGTATCGCATCACACACTTCACGACGTGGCTGGGATAAATGATATTGAGAAATAGGATATTGGTTTTAAAAGGTGTGCCAAGGTGTTCCTGCATTTCACCACAGTCAGAAAATTTAATCACATTGATGAAAACTTGAAAATAAAATTCGAAAGAGCAATGAAAATTCGTAATATATGATTAAGCATACGTCATACGTTGTTTGTCCTATACAGTGAAATTATAGGACATAGTATCCTATACTATGGATGCATTCATGAAGTTGAGTTTGTGGGTTGAGAAAACATTGGATAATTCCTTCCTACTCGTATTGACGTACGCGCTCTCAAAGGATTAAGATCGATCATCAAAGCGTTTTATCCTACGAAAATGTTTAGCATATAACTTATAAAAACTAACGTTAGATGAAATTAAAATTTGAAATTAATTTTCACAAATTATTTATTTCTTACACTTGGAAATCATTTGCCGAAATAACCAATCTGAAATTATTTTAATAATAAAAAGGACTGAATAATTAATAGTACTTGTTTTCTCAATACATTTTCCGGTAATCTTTCTAATGCTGTTGAAACAATGCATGCTTTTCTGACCATTTGAACTCTCCTTTCATGCAGCTTCCCCACGTCTTGCTCTCTTTTGAACGATTTCTATAATTGAAAATTAGAAATTTGTAGTTCTTGAAGTTTTATATATATTCTGCACTAAGTTTTAACGAATTACCTTGAAATAGAAAGAGGTATGTATTCTTCTAAGTACTGTAAACATCACTCTGGTACTGTAAAACCAAATCGTCTTCTAATTTTCGTGGTCTGCAAATGAAATTTATTATTAAATCATTTCATTACTGATGCATTTCCTTTCAACTAGTCGAATTCGTTGCTTCAATGTTATCATCATCATCATCATTTGCTTTATCATTAAATGATTCCACGACATCAATCATCATCAAAATAATAATATCTGCGCTCTGTTGTACAGATTAGTTTTCTCCTCCGTGCTCTTGGATCTGCCTGCAATATCATTTTCATTATAACGTTAACGGTAATTGCAGACAAGATCATAGTTCGTGTTCTTGCGACCTGATGTCTTGAAGTTCCCTTGCTATTTCTGTTTCTTAGTCTTCCTGAAGACCTTTCCGTAAAAACTATATCAGGTGACCTAATGGGTCCACAGCTTCTTCATATCAAACCTTCGGTGACTTGCTCAGCAGCAGCTTCAACAATTTTCTTCTGAATTTTTGGAATTGTTGTTCGTTCTTAACGATATAAATACGTCTTTTAACGAAGCATCACAATTGAAGTCCAATGTTCTTGGGATATTTGGACTAAGGAAACCTATTTGTAATTTTAGAAAGTGCCTGTTAGTGTGGAGAGGAAGCGTTTACTTCAGAGGTAGCAACAGAGGTCTTAACATTTAATGTTCTATGAAAGCTCATTCGCTACGCAACTGCAACAATGACGTTCAACAATATAAAAATATTTTCCCTTTATTGAATATTTTGAATTTGAATCCCTCTATGATCTTCGGCTTAGGCTATTTCCTATTCATCTTTGGTTATAAACATGCTTCACTACTTTTATAATGTCTTTTCATTACATAAACGGGTAGGAAAAAGATGGAAGATGATATATAAGATAAAGACAAACAACCCCAACTGAAAAAGAATGAATAATTAGAAACGCAAACAACCGTGTAGTTGTACTCGTTTTACAAGATGCTTTGATCGCGTGAGCTTTCCCCTCTCCTTAGCTCGAGGGATATATTGTACGGCGCGTATTTTTAAGATAATGGTTTACATGGTCATATTCAAGCACGCCCATTAGGGGGGCAAGGGGGCGCTTTTCCCCCCAAGGAGAAAATGATACTAATATGGCACAAAATGTGGGGATCATGTCAGTCAAAACCAGAAGGCAGTATGTGTATGGGTGGTCTTTGCACCCTCCCCCCCGAAAACTGTAACATGGGCGCTCTTGGTCATATTATTTATCATTACATGTACCGGCCAGTGAGCAGGTCTTTTATTAAAATTGCAATTCTTCACGTTCTTCTCTTTGAAAGACTTTCCAGGGAACAGCTACACATAAATGTTTCAGTGCTTTTTGTAAGTTGAATTATTACATAAATCAGCGAAAAGTTTTCAAAGCGTTCCAAATGGAGTGCAAAAGAAATGATACTAAAGAAATTATCAACAACGCGATGCGTGCAACAAATTGCTGGAATTTTTACAGAGTAACTGCATATTATTTGAAATCAATTTCGTGACATTTCCTATTCCTCAATAGAACAATTTATATAGTGTGTCAGTAAACAATATGAACAAGAAGAATCATCCTCAATATCCGCATATCATTTTTTTTATGGCGGAGTACAGCTGCACCTGTCATTATTATGGTACATAAGATGGATACTGCTCACCATTGTCCCGTGGCTAGGCTCGTGAAATTCTGTAAAACTCGAAGCGGACGTAGTTCAGTTGGTACAGCGCATTGATTCTGCCAGTAATTTGTTTGCGGGGGTGTAAAGTCAGGGAAGGGGCATGCACGGTTTCTATCGATTTTTGATCTTATAAATTTTAAAGTTTAGAGTTTTTTTTAGAAAAGTTGGGGTGACACTCCCACAGGGTCTGGCAGAATCGCTGGTAGAGGGTTAGATTCTCATTCTGGAGGTCCTATATTCGATACCAGCGACCGACCATGCCGACAGGTTTTTCCAGGGATTTTCTTCAGTCACATCAGGCAAATGTCGGATGATACCTTCAGCTTAGGCTCTAATCGACTCTTTCCCTTCCTGACCATCCTGGCTGAGGTTTTCCACAGTTTTTTCTCAATCACGCCAAGGAAATGCCTGGTAGGGACCTTCAACTTAGGCCCTGGCAGACACCTACCTACACCCTTTCCCCTCCCCTGACCCAGGCTGAGCCTTAGATGCTTGAAAGTAATAATTAAAGTTCAAGTTTGAACCTCACGGGCGACCATCCTGACAGATTTTCCAGGGTTTCCCCTCTTTACTAAGCGAATACCGGCATGGCACGTGAGTAAGATCCTGACCGCTACATTTCCTATTCTTTCCTTTACCACATGCCGGTCCGATTGAAAGTTGCTTAAAGTTATACTTCAATTCAACAAGAGGCAATCCAACGTGATATTTAAAACAAAACAGCAATACATCAGATCATTTATTGTAGAATTTTCCTATCTTGTACACAAGAGCAGAAGAGAATGGACCGCACCACATACAGCGTCTACTAAGAATAGGGCTTTAACAAAACTTCTTTTGATTCTGAAACTATCATCCCCAACAACGCAAGATGACGCTTACCTAAAATAAATGCTTTCTTCCCCTGTAAATTTTCTGGTTTTAAAAGTATTGTTGCTGCAAATAACAACAGAGTTTTATTTTGAACAGAATCTCCAAAATACCACGAAAGAATAAACAAACAATGAAAGGAACGACTAACTAACTCCATTGATACAATGGAAGCAACAACGGAATGCAAGATGCTAATTCCGCGGGACTATCCTCCCACACCACCGGTTTCAACGCGAGGTCAGTTCCTCCCTGCGCAATACTTTCTTCATCCGTTAATTCATAGGTGGCGCTAGTTTACATGAAACAATTGAAAGCTACAGGGCACGAAGGATGGACTGCATGTACCCTTGGCCGAAGGAGGCAAGAAAGAGCACAAGGAAAGGAAAACACATTATATGAACAGTCCTTGAGATTATTATTATTATTATTATTTATTGTTTAGTGTAGGGTTGCATTAAGCTATACAATTCTTTTACATAAATAATGGTTACATATAGAAGAACTTGTTGCCCTACAGTAAAAAAAAAAAAAAAAACATACATAAATAATATTCCAAAGCATAAAGAAGATATAGAAAAGTTACAAAATCAGTACCATATACATGTCCCTGCTTATGATATGTAGTTAGTGTATAACACAATGATGGGAAAACAAAACACACACACACACAAAATCATGATAAAATAAACAAAAAATACATTTGGGTAAATAGTGAGTGGTTGAAAGATTACAAGGTTGAAATGGCTGATTATATACAATGAGTGATTATGTAAGTGAATGATGGCCTAACGTGCGCACTATTCAGTAGTCATATATTACGTCCCTGATTTTCCTTTTGAAAATATTTAGCTTTCCCTCTTTTTTCAATCCAATTGGAAGTTGGTGCCAAACTTTGCTCGTCAAATAAGAAAATGATTTCATGCCATAATTAGTCTTATTACACTTCGGAATGTGAACATTGTTAGAGTTGTTAGACCGCAAATTACTATAAAACTTATTGTCGGAAATAGGGATGAATTCACTTAGTGTTCGGTGGTGTGCCGAATAAATAGCTTTGTGCACTTGCACCAAGAAAAGGTATTTCCTTCTGGATTCAAGGGTAGGCAACAACACTGATTCGTTACATTTGGAGGTCGAGAGTGAGAGCGGAGCTTTTCTCATTATCCGAATAGCCCATTTCTGCATCCTTTCAATATTTTTTATGTTGGTTTGGTTGATTCCGTACAGAACCACACCATAGTGCTCAAGAATAGGTCTAATATACGAGGTGTAATACTTTACTCTGTGAGTGATAGGTAGATAATTGCTTATGTACTGAAGAATGTTGATTTTCGGCACTAAGATGGCCGACCTTCCGGTAGGAAAGGAAATAGGAGATGAAGGGTGTATTTAGGATGCACTCTTGGGCATAGGAAAATGCTGCAAGGTATGCCACAACTCTATAAAACGTTTTAATAACAAAACGAACAAGAGTACCTGCCCGTTGGTGCGGGGTGAATATAATATGTTGGCAACAGTCATTGGGCTATTCAACAATACCCGCTTCCGCGTGGCGGACTGCGCCCTTAACTTGTTAAGTTTTGGGGGGCTTCGCCCCTTTTATCGTAACCAGACTCCCCTATGTATAGGGGAGAACACTCAAACACTTCTCCTTCAGTTCAGACTTGACGGAGAGGAATGTGCCTTCTTGATGCCTCACCTACGTGATATTCCAGAAATAGGAAAAAACTAATAAAAATGTTCAAACTACTTGCTGCAAAACTGTTTCACGATTGTAAATTAACGATTAATAACAATTTGGAACAGAATAAAACAACAAATGCCGATGCATCAATGTTACTTGTAACTGAATAAGCCATGCAGTGATGGCTTATGTACAACATATAGTTATGAAAACCTTCATGTAAACCATATAGTGGTGAAAATCAACAAATTAAAAGACATTTCGGACACTTTCCCAGATAACAATTTGTCACTGATCTGAGCTGCAAGTTGTCGATGCTAAGTTTGCACAAAAGTTTGCCGCCAACACTAATGGGAATGTAATTGCAGGGAGCAATGCGATGCTATCAGGGATTCTGTCAGGATTTTCAGTTTGGTTTGTGTAAATTCAAAGTTAGGGGAGTGTAAGTGGAATTTTGTAGGGTTTCTATCGAATTTAAACAGTAAAAATTAAAATGTTGGTGTGCTCGACGATTTAGAGTGGTGACACTCTGCACGCTGTTAATAACGGTGTCAATCAGATCCATTGGATCTGTTAGAGAGTGTTTGGAGATTTTGCAGGCTTCGTGGAGGTGGACAAGGTCAACCACTCGTCGACCTACAGCAATTAATACTCTGTTCAATAGAATTAAGGTTTTGGGTCCTTGATGTTCACGGTGCTTCTCCAAATACCGACCGATTAGACGTGCTATGTAGAGACAGGCATTATGATAATGTAGAATGAATCCATCACCTTGTTCATGTGATTCTTACAACGGTGGCTTTCGTGATCACAGGCGAGCATATATAGTTCTAAGCGTCCTCTAAGAGAGATACTACCAAAAATAGGCACACTCCTCTTTCAACGTTGTGTATTGGATGAATAGAATGGTTTGCTTCTAGATAGGTCAGTCTTCGTCAAGAATCATTGTACAAAGAGAATCAGAACTCGTCAGTGCAGAATATTCATTGCCCTGGCTCGTGATTCAAATTCGCATGTACCTACTAAATAGTGTAAACATATACTTATGTGCTGCTCGATAAGTGGGATACCTAACACTAGTCTACTGACATACGACCCATCTCCGTGTATTCCTCCGCGAACTAGACTTGTTCATAACCTACATGTCGTCCGTTGACAGTTCGATTAATTTCACGGATCCGTTATTCTCCAGACAAGTGGAGAAGCAGACAAGTATCACAAGCTGTCGGCCCATATTCTATCTCCGCAAGCCATATTGTCTGAAATGAATGTCAACAACCTGATAATTACCGAAGAACAAACATTTAGCCACCCAGGTTGTCACGTAGATCTTGCTTTGCCCTGCTTCTAATCTCCAAATGTGGTCGTCTTACCATATTAGACCGTTTTGTGTAATCAAACTTTTCCTACGTATTTTACAAGCGTTCTGCTGCAGCAGTTTCATGGATCCTTGTACTGGATAGAGTGCGCTAACAGGTAAGTGAGGTAGCTCTGTAAGAACGTCAAATGCGTTTGGAATGCATCCGCCAAAAGTCTTTTCGCAATAGCGCCTGGGTTAGTTAGTTTTGTCCCTTGTTCAGTTACATGAGCAACGGTGGAATGGAAGAATTCTTCTCATAATTTTACAAGTTCAATAAAGTTAAATTTTTAAAATAAAATATTTGTATTGTAAGGACGAAATTATTCTCCCCCTCCACTTCCTGTTATATTTTTATTAGACATTTCTCCTGAGTCGATTTACTTACAGAATAGTAATGAGTTGCCTTCACTGTATTGGACAATATTATATCTTGTTTCTAATGGTTTTACATGTGCTTTCTTTACCTTTTATGTTTGTTTCTCTGGATCTTGTTTCCGTTAGGAATACCTTACGGTACTAGCAAAAGAAGCAGCATGGGTAGTTCCAAAAACGAGTGACGGTTTTCCACAGTGTTCCGAAAACAGAAGATTTTGTGAAAACGTAGAGGGCTATCCAAGGTGAGCACAACTACTAATATTGTGTTTGATTTTAAAATGAGTAACACATGTCGATATAATGTGGTTCCCAAGCTTTAAACTCAGCTCGTGTGACTTTGCGACTTTGTATCTACCTGTTAACTAAAATAGAGGCACTGGCCGACAATATTCACTGAGGTTTATCAAAGGTATTAGTGTAATCCAGTAAACTACCTTGAACATAACTTTATAGAGTTCACGTTTATGGGTCAGTCGTATCACATATTGCGTAGTAAACGTCGTTAACTATATAAACACCCAGTTCGCCCATACACAAGCACATTCCCTCACGGATCTATGTAGAAAGTTTTGTTATCTCTACTGATGAAATCTGATGATCAAAGCCAAACTCCTGAAAGACAGGCTGTGATAGGACAAGCGTAATTAGATTCAAGCAATATCTGCGTCTGTTTCTTGCTGCTATGCGCAGTAATTATGGAGTTATCAGAAAAACACTGGGTTGATATCGTAAATGCAAAGTATTCTCAAACCCAGAGAAACAGGGAAGGGTCCTTGTTGAGCATTGTAACTGCGCATGAGCTTGTGCATCTTCTACTCAATCGAAGTTCTCACTTGAGTGGTCTCATCATGAAGTTTGATTTGTCATTCTCGAAAGTTCCGATACTCTTTCTGTTCCAAATCGACACTCAGAATGTGATTTCTCTGACGTAACAAGCATTGTCCGTTGAATTTTTGCCGCCTTCAGTTCTTCAACTAATCTGACGTGATTCTTGGTATCGCATTTGAAAGTACTTGAGTTCGTGCCCAGGGTCGTCATCCAGACAAAGGTTTTCCAGGCTAATGCCCAGACAGTACCTTCAAACTAGGCCCTCGCCAAACTACCTACTCATGTTAATTTCCCCATTCAACATCTCTTTGCCTTAACGTCACTTGTGAATACGATTTAGGCCAATAATCTGACTTGACCCAATAAATAAATAAAAATAAGAATTTATAACTAGTAAGATCGACGATCGTCCAAGTGTAAGATTCGTTCCCTCATTCGATTTCTTCTACCGGTAGCTAAACAACTAAATGCGTCCGAAATTCGTTGGAGAGTGTGCGGTGAGTACAAAAGCCAGATCATAGGAGCCAGTGCTGTACGGAAATTGTGCCAAATGTTTCGAGAGGAACGAACTGGTATCCATGATGAAGCTTACCATTCAAGCGACAGCTTAAGTTTCAGGAAGGGTGTCGCGTTACTATCAGTTGATGAATACGGGTGTAGTGTTGTAGAGAAGTAATAAAGTAGGCTGCATAACATTTATGTGTCACTCTTGTTTGAATCTTTTTATAGATCTCCGGATATTGAAAAAAATATATAGCTTTTGTAGTAACTATTGAGTTCGGCCTTTAAATGTGATGCTGCTGCCAAAGTTAATATTTACATAGCAAGTGTTTGTTTGTGTTATGTATATGTTTAAGTTGTAACCGTCTGATTCTGAGACTTCATAAAATTATTGCGTACGTATATGAAATCGCAGTGATAATTAGCAACGAATATTTCTAAACTAAAGCACGATGATCATACCGAAAATAGTGGGCAATTATATTTCTTTTTTAACATTACGATTTTTATTGTTTGAAAACCAAGTGCGACTTCTTACACTACATCCTTCATACTGATTTATGTATGCAATCACAACTGTTTTGCATATATTTTGTTGTTTTTCTCGTTGTTTAAACCCTTGCCGCAGATCATCTTTGCAGCTGTGTGAAGACACTGAAACGCCATTTGCTAGAGTGCCTCTGTGTTTTCGTATCATTGGTTACGTACCTGGTTCTTCCACAAAATGATGGTAATTTCGAGGAATTCATATGCTTCCTTTCTCAATTTCTTTCAACATGAATTTTGTAGATGATTCGGTCAATAAACATGAGAACCAAATGGAACAACTTTTCTCATATCGTATCTTTGATTCCTTACCTAAAATGTGTTGCATCCTATTCCAGTGCTGTTGCAAATTGATCCATAGTCAGATGTTTTTCGTCCCTCATCATCGCATTAGTCTTCTTGCCTTGGGTTCAGACTGTTGGAGTGCAAGTGCTACGAGGATGATCTTGGATACCATCTTTAAAACGTTCACTCACATTTTAACACTGCAAACGCTGATGGAGGCGTCTCTCTATATGCACGCTGAGGTATGCAGCGAATATCAACCATTGTGATTCTCTGTTTGTTATGTTATTATTTAATCACAGTACACCTTAAGCCAAACGAAGTCATATTGTCGGCCATCTTGGATCACGTTGAAAGTGGTCACGTTGTACAAGATAATGGCAACATGAGTAACTCATAAATGAGAGGAAAGATGGCACTAGCTACCAAATAACACTTATTCTTCTACTGATATAAATGTTATCTTTGAAGAGGTATTGCACACTACTTTCGTTATGATCCTCATGACCGTTGTAACTTGAATAAAAAAGAATTATGCGAACATTGAAGTGAGCAAAAACCAATTCCCAAGACATGAAGAAAAAGAATCTGGAAAATGTTCTTTAAAATTTAAAAGGACATGTGAAATGAATTTCTGCTACAAATTGTGTGAAGAAGTATTATTAGTGCTATACATTCTAACTATGCATATGTTTTATTTCGTTTTTCAGCTCGATGGTAAACCAAATTTTAAGCGAGAAGAAGGAGTTTATCGAGAAACTGCAGAGTGATAGAGAGGTATGACGTCAGTTAAATCACTTGTAGTGTGCTATACTAATAAGTTTCATAATCTGATATGAAGAGATTTACCGGGTCAATGTGGGCATTCCGGTCTAGTTTTATACCGTATGACCGTGTCTATGCTTAGGACCCGATCTGACACGCTAACCAGATTTCGGCCCTGAGACCTGGATGACAAAGAAGAGTTTTGAATTATTTTCTTGCGTTTGAATAGTGCTTCTTTTACGGGAAACCAACCAGAATTGGAGGTATTACCTCCCTCCCCACCAGATCGCAAAAAAAAAAAAAAAAAAAACCGATGCCGAAAATTCCTAGATCATTAAGTTAACAGACGGGACCAACCGGATCAAGTTTCGGTCTGGGTCACCGGGACAGCTATGTCTGGATCAGAGCGGGTCGCTATAGGTGACTTGGTTTCTGTTCTGATTTGGAGTCGACTCACACTCTAAAAAAATTATATAGTAGATATAACATTATTATGGTCAACTGGACCATAAATTGTGGTTATTTTTTAACCAATACTTTTTATAGTTGCATTTACAAAATATTTATTGTTAAGCATGTTTTGTTAATTTAACAATACTTCTTTGGTTGTTCTCAACAGCTTACCATACACTAACTAACAATACTTTATTGTTGAATTTACAATAAATCAACCCGAAAGGACCAGCTTCATTCATTGGTATTGTACGTTTTGCAACAGTTTGTCTCTGTAGGAATAACATTTTGCAATGCTAGTATTATCACCGCACATCAATAAAAAAAATCCCGCTGTGAGACTTAAGTTCTCGCCTCGCGATTGGGGTTAACCTAGAATGTTCGACCCTTAAAAGAGTAAAGTGTTAGGCGAAACGCTCTTCTCCTACTTCTCACTATGTCTCACATCCATGTGCCATTCTTTCCAAGATCCTTTAAATAATTTCTTTAAACATATCTCAGTATATAAAAACAATAATCCTACGTTTAATTCGGCAAATAAAAGTGTATAAAAATAATAAACCTCCAGTGTCTATGATTTTCCTTTATAAAAACTGTGCTACCATCTGTTGACCACAAATATATCAACAGAAAATAAACAGTTCCAAAACGTAATATAAACATATGTAAATATATTCACACATTTAAATATTAATGTTATTATATTGATCATCATCTGCATCACCAAAATTATCGTCAAGAATTCATCATAAAGCTCAAGATTGGTGCATTTGCAGTAACTTTACATTTCTGACGTTGTTTGGGCGGTAAATATGGCGCCTTCAGTTTCTTTGTTCATCCCGTAACACGAAGTATTGTAACCGTGTTATGTACGAATGAGCAAGAAATTAATGTGTGAATAAGGTTAAATCAACAATAATTTATGGTTAGTTCCGTTCGAGCAAATCAGTATTGTTATTAATATTGTTAAAAATATGGTAAATTTAACAATACTCAATTAACAATGTTGATTCAACATTTATTGTAAATGCTGTAGCGTCATACATCGCAAATATGGTCATATGTTTCGTTACGACAACGATAATTCTTGAAAAATCATTTAACAATACTCGTATTGTCCCTGGTAGCCCAGCATTTTTAGAGTGCAATGCAGCGTTCTTGTCTCATAACCAGAAAGATGTGGGATGTAAAACTGACTTATGAATTCATTTTCTTTCTCCAGAAGAAGCAACAGAAAGTACTATCTGAAATTATTTATAGGTTATTTCCAAATTCCTATGTAATTAATCGAAGAGTCGATAGCAAACGTTGAGAGGGTCTGCTGGCATCTGATCGTTCAGTAAAAATTTAGATCTATTATGCTCAACAACTCAACAACCGAAATACATGTGTTTTATTCATTCCTGGCTAGTGATCTTTACGATTTTGAAAATGTGAGTTCTGAAATGTTTAGCACAATTGAATAGGGCATCCAAAGAAACCCCGGAAGCAGATATTTTTTTTATCTGCGGAACCTAAGTAGGGATGGAGAGAAATGACGTCACAATTTTGCTCGGACACGACAAAAGTGTAACGGAGGCCATTGGGCCATGAACAGAGATATCTCGGTTCATTTTCTTGCCGGGATGGGGTACGAGAGCAACTGTGGGAAGAAAGTCGGTCAGAGTATATAGTTTGAAGGCATTATAGCAGAGGCTTCAGCAGTCACCATGAAAATGAATTCGATGACTGAAAAGGTATGGAATACCATTACACCATTCGATAAAACAGCCAAGGAATCGACTTCAAAAAATCGTAATTTTCCTCAGTCAGCCACGGCGGCTACAAAAATAGCTCTCGTATTTCATGGAGTATTGTCTTAAGGTGGGTCTTAACTGATAATACAACTTTGAGGACTGAAAACTCACCGAAATGAATGAAAATATATCATAATATACTTAATCCTATATAATTTCGTTCGTAAGATGTAACTTCGAGAAAGGAGGTAATCGCCTAGATTTACAATGACCAGGTTATTCCATAAGTAATGTCGTATGTGTGATGACTGCTGCAATGACGCCATCTAACGAGCAAACAATGAAGTAGACGGTACGTGCCATAGCTGAGTCATATAGAACACTTGATTGTGAAGCAGTATGTAAAACGAGAACTCTCTGCTCCACATTTTGGAAGAATACGGCATGCCATGCTGTATGAATTTCACCAGGGACATCCAGCCAGCAGAGCCGTACGAAATATCAATGCCGTACATGGTCAGGGTGGTGTAGATATGCGAAAGTTCCAAAGGATTCGCACTTGGAACACCAGCCTCACCGATAAGCCACGAGAAGAGAGACATATGCAGCTAGACAATGATACGCTGCGATTAGTGGTGGAGGAGGCAAATCCAATGAAAACTGTTGAAGAACTGGCTAGAGAACTCCATGTCACCCATTCGACCGTTCATCGTCATCTGCAGGACTTAGAGTGCGTGTCGACACGCGGAAAATGGCTACCCCATGCGTTAACGCCTCAACGGATGAAGCAGTTAGTTGACATCTGCAGTTCTCTGCTCACCCCTCATAGACGTGAGCCATTTCTGAACAGAATGGTGACAGACAATGAAAAGTTGGTCCTTTATCATAACACTACACGTAAACAGCAGTGGGTACCTAAAGGGGATCTCACAGGAACTGTGTCAAAACAGGATCTCTACCCCTGCAAAGTGATGTTCAGTGTTTGGTGGGAAATCCGTAGGATAATCCATTTTGAACGCTTGCAACGTAACCAAACCATCAATGTGGATGTCTAGTGTCAGTAGCTTCAACACCTGTGGACTGCGTTTTTGGAGAAACGTCCTACTCTGGTTAATCGCAAGGGTGTGCTTATGAACGATGATAACGCGCGCCCACACACGGCAAGAAGGACGTGTGTTAAGATCGAGGAATGTGGCTGGGAGAAACTCCCCCACTCGGCATTTTCATCAGATCTTGCACGAACTGTCTTTTTCGCAACCTGCAAAACCACCTTTCCGGAAAAGCACTGCAAACTGAAGATGATGTGTGACCCAGTTCTTTGCCTCCAAAACCGGTAACTTCTTTCAGTGGGGATTCAACAACTGGTTGACAGGTGGCAGAGTGTTACGGAGTCCGATGGAGACTATTTTTCTGACTAATGGTACCGTGTTGCAGGTAAGTTATCGTTCTTTTCCTCACAGTGCAAAACTACGACATTACTTACGGGATAAGATGATCCTTATGAAAAGAGGATGATATAGATGTCATTTTAGAAGGAAAGCTGATACTTAAAAACATTTAAATCATTCCTTTTCGGTCTTAGGATGCACATCTCTCGGAAGCCCTTAATTCATTGTAAAGCGACAAAAGTAACATAGAAGTTTCCTCGGGACGGGCGTAAGCCATAGTGCTGTTACCGCCCATAAAATTCATTTTACTTAATAGAAGTTTCCTATTTGTTAACCTTCCTTTGTAAATTGTACCGTCAGTCAATAACGTCACATCCTCCTTCCTTTTCAAAATTATTACAAGTTCATGTAATTGTCTGTTTTCCATGGTTATCTTGCCTATCGAAGCGTTAAGGTACACCACATTTGTGAATTTTAATTTAACTTTTACTGGTTAACGCATTTGAAACAGAAAACGAACTTAGAAGCGGTTTCAGTTACACAAGTTAATTAAATAAATAATAAAAGATTTAAATTTAAAAAAATCGATTTAAATAAAACATATAATTAACGAAAGTTATATTTTAAAAGCTTTTGACGACTTAAGGGTTAAAATCACTATGTAGTCTATTTCTAACGAAATTCCAGACAAACTGACGTTACTATGTGGTGTAAATGTTCTAATACGGAACGTTACAGATCCCAAAGCATTTCTTGTCGTAAATTATGTTCAGAACATTGAGTAAATTCAGCAGTCATGTGCGACATCAGATAGTTAAGCAAAATAGAAGTGTTATATGTTAGTACTCTGTACCGGTGTTATTAAAAAGTTTTTATCATGCAATGTAGCATTTATTGCAAATAACCTATGCATCATAGAAAAAAAAAGTAGTCATGTAAACTCATTACATGGTAAAAGCGTGGAAAAGAATACATGTTCTATAATTTTTATAGTTGCATGATACTTCCTTGGTTACAAACAGGACATCGCCCACGGAAAGCAGATAGGTGGCAAGCTCCAAAGTGCAGAGTTTTCCAGTGAGCCAAGAAACACATTATTTTTACGTAGAATTTTATTTTCACTACAAAGCTTTCATGTTTCCTGAATCAATAAATTGTACTAGCACATGTGATATGTGTCTCCTTTATGCAAATAAAGATGTGTGACAAGAGCAATTGAAACATGTATTTGGACAGGAATTAGGCTTAGCACTTTAGTGCTGCCATCTATTATCCACAAATTCAAACTTTTAAAATAATATTTATTTCTTGTAGTTAAATATAGCAGATGCTATATTGAATCATTTCAATTAATACTTTTAATCATTTCGCAATATGTGAACGAACTAACAATAAATTAAATAGATCAATAAACCTACTTAGGAGGTTACCACATAATATTCCCCCTGTTGAAACAAGTCTAGCCATCGATGCCTCACTCCTGGTAAACTTGACTTTGGATGTGCAATCAGCTCAGAGATCAAATAATTAATCTCGTTCAAATCTAGCTTCTCGACACTGTTTGCTAAATCAAACAGTGATGCAATAGAATGAAGATTTTCGGTGGAAAGAAATGTAAAGTGCTTATTTATTGCATCTTCCAGTCTTTGTTAATGATTAAGAGATATTTCAGCTTTCCCATTTATCTTCTGCTCCATTAAGAAGGGATAGAAAGTTCGAGATATCTTTTTTCTTAGCCAAACTCCTCCAAAACCCAAACTTCCTTCTAAAACAATTTATTTATTTCTTAAGAAACCTCGTTCAAACTACTGTCACTCCTGCATTGAAGAACTCAGTTCATTTAGCTTATTACAAATGGCAAATTTAGCTTATTATAGACACGACAGATTTAAACACAAAGAATCATTTAGCAAGAGTTCATTTAAACTGTGACTCGATTTTCGTTCTTAAAGAAAGTTGTCCGTTCGAGAACTCGGTTCGGTACAGGACCTTGCAATAACCACCTTACTTTTCCGTGTGTAATACGAATGGGATGTGAGCTGTACCTATTACCCTATATAACTGTTCAACTCCTACATTTCAAAGGTCAAGACTTGATGTAGTTTACTTTCTCCAACCTCGTTAAAACTTACTATAAACTCTTCCCCACGATATTTCTTAACTAGTGGATCTCTGTGAATAGAAAACACTGAGCTATTATAATGAGTTGGTTTTAATTCAAAACTGTGAACCCTTATATTTCCCAGACTATCCGTACAGATTCCACACATGATCATTGAGATAGGAGGTAACGGACACGAAAATGGCGTGGCCAGTAGTTGTAGTCTCCATCATTCTTCAGAGCTGAAACTGCTCACGAATATCGTCATCAAGAAATCTGATACACCCAAGGAGTTGCCATATTTTGTCACTAGAGTCAGTACTTTCAATCACTTGGAAAGAAATATTTCTATGAGAATTTAATTTATCAACGAATTGTTCGTTTATATTGAATGACATCTCCGATGTCTTCCGGCTGATTGATAGGGAGGGGTATTTTCGAAATATAATTTCTACATTCTTGGTCCAGTATTGTTTCAACTTTTATTTTACACTCACAACCAATTATTTACTCTTCAACAATATGAGGTATATTTTTGGGGTTATCATATCTGCTGTTTTAAACAAGCAGTGTCAACTTCATTTTCATATGAAAATTGCGTGCGACACAATTAAAAATATTATTTTTGGCTATGGGTGTTCTGAGATAGTTCAAGTTCGAAATTAAATGAAACAAAATTTTGAACATCTCAGTTCTACTTGATATAAAATATTATCCCGAAAATATATCGCGGCACAAAGGTTGGGAATCGCTGTTCTGTTTTGATGTCTGAAAACTGATCGAAAATCCATGAGCTTGCGCCGTTACTGGCTAAAACTCCTTTGCGAAAAGAAATCTAACATCACCACTAAATTTAACAATCTCAAATTATTATGTTTGGAAACTTACATCCATTTCAACATGATCGGGCACAAAGGTAAAATTTCCACCGAAGTCGCTGAGCAAAAAATGTTAAAAAAAAAAAAAACCTTGGTAAACTTTATTCTATATGGGCCACTAGTAACTATTGACTTCGACCCGTCACGATTATCCGTCACGTTCGAGTTAAAGGACACCCATACCCCTGTCGGCACTCGAACTCAGGACCAGGACCCTTGAGTTGTTGACCTAACGCCTTAGACCGCACGGCTACCCTGTCGGCGAGCAAAAGATGTACTACAAACTTTGTCATTTAGGGTTTCTGTCCACAATTCTTTGGACTCGCAGAAAATTAATCTAAAATTCAAAATTAAAACTTTTTTTTTTCATATCTCTGTGATTTTAACAGATCTCGAAAGTGTGCATTTAAAAAAAAATCTTGGGAATTGTAATTATTTGATTTCGTTAAACGCTGAGATATCGTTTTGAATTTCGAATTTATATTTCATTTATGCCCGTTAGGCATCGATGACTTAGAGACCTATCATTTTGAACGGATAGAGATGAGATAATCCAGTAAACTATGAAAATAAGGAGGAAGAAATATTTGCTTGAGAAGAGAGTTTAAAAAATAAAAACAAATGTGGAAATAAGCACTAGTCTTAGTATAGCAGACAAATCGCACATGAATTGAATAAAATTCATATCGGTCTGAGCCAGAGTCACCAGAGCCAGAGTTCAAAAGGTCATAAGAAGTTCAAAACAAAACAAATAAATGAAAGTCATGTGAAAATTATAACTGAAGGAAAACTCCTTACTATTAAAAGCGTAAAACTGAAGCAGTTACAAGGAAACGTACTTTTTTATAAGCAGTCAGTAACTAAGGAAACATTGAACCAAATCAAATATAATGGAATGTGTAAGCAATGTGAACATTGATCTTTGAAGCAAGACTTTTCATGACCAATGACTATTCCTGGTACATTCTGTCATTCTGCAATTAAACTAGCAGTAACGCATTCACATACTTTCGAAAAGGCGTTTCTGGTAGTCTCCAAAGAGTATCGTATAAAGCATTGATATAGTCATGAGAATTCTTGTTACTTTTGTGACTAATATGTAATTAAGTAATGTTATTTACTTATAGCCATCCGTAATTGTTGCTTCACGCTTTTTGGACAGGGAAGGCGAAAACATGTGTCGTAACAGGGTAAGAATCTACTTTTATTGCCTCTTTCTCAATATTTTAAGTTAAAAACAAAATGTAAACACTTTTCATATACGCAATGCATGAAAGTAATCGTTCTAGTTAAATATATCCAATCAGTGTTTGGTTATTAATACGACTAGGTATAGGTATATGATTATAGCCAGTGAGCTCTTTATCTAACTGTCTACTGGTATCGATAAACAGTTATAGTGAAATCAATGTTCTCTCTTTGATTATCTGTTATTAAATTGATTGTGTCCAAACGTTTCAGTCAATATTTACACTACTATTTGAGTTTAAAAAATATAACA
The DNA here is from genome assembly GCA_022664845.1 of Lepisma saccharinum. Lineage (NCBI taxonomy): Eukaryota > Metazoa > Arthropoda > Insecta > Zygentoma > Lepismatidae > Lepisma > Lepisma saccharinum. The sequence continues at coordinate 30,298 of JAGDQP010005910.1, read as the reverse complement.
AAAACAAGCTACCTTATTCTTTATCAATGCCCACATTGTACTAAAGAATCATTAATAAAAAAATGAATTCAACATTACCTGTATATCATGCGTAGCTTAACCGTAAGTTCTTCCTAATGATGAGACTAGTAGCTGTCTGGTTCAGCAGAGTGATAGGTCATTAGAAGTTTCCACTATTCGATTTAGATACAGGAACTCCTCTTGTCAGAGGTAATTATAATAGCTTCCATCCGAATATTTACTTTGACGAGAAACATAACAATATCGACTAAAACAATACATGTGATGGCAGTGGCAACACTGCAAGTTTCATCCGAGTTCCATCTATCTAAAGGTTGCGGTAGTGTGCCTGCTCGTTTCTGTTCCGGATGATCTTTGAAGGAAGTGTAACGAGAAGACTTAGCAATTAAACTGCGCAAGATATAGAGTGTCTAATTAAAAACGGATAGAAAACAGTCTCATATCAAGAACGATCATAGTTTGTTACGACAGTATTTATGATAGAATTATTCCAAAAACTCAAGAGTGACATACTTATCAAGCAGTATGGTAAACGTTTTTATTCAAGCTCAGACAATGAAATCCAAAATCCTTTTAAACTATTCAATACACAGACACGACATTGCAACAAAATATTCTCCTAGCTATAAGACCTTCTACGTAACTTACATAACTAAATATAGAAACATGTATCGCAAATACGTCTCGTGAGATACGCAACGTGAAAGAGTTAATCGTGAGAAGGTAGATAGTTTATTCCCCCTTTGTGGAAAAGAAACATTTTGGTTAAACTTATGGAACTTTCGCATCGTAATGCTTTACAAATGCTTTTGTTGATTATGTTTAACCATGTCAAGTTAAAATAAATTGTCTTAACAAGTTAAGTACAAAAAAATTATTCCCACCACCAATCTAACATTTGGTAAACTTTATTTTGTATGAGCCATTTTAGTAACACGTAACTTCGTCCCGTCCTGATTAAACGAGTACAACACTTGTTAAAATCCATAAACCTCCAGGACGCAGGCAGGATACAAATCCACGACATTTGAAACCAGACATTAGACCATACTACTACCTAAGTCGACCCCCTTCTTTAAGTGTTACAAACTCTGGTAGATACAAATTAATGTATGTGAACGTCTACACATGTTTTATGAATATAATTCAATGAATGTTCTTCAGACACAGTGTGATAAATCTTAAGAATCGGAATAGCACAGTTCTAACCAGAGTCGATATAGTCAGAAATTTTGTTTTATGATATTTAGTATGCTGCCTGTTGTTTACATTGTTTAACTTTAAATTATGTAGCTAAAGAAATAAAGAAACTTACTTTCTTGTACGTCAGTAATAACTTTTTGTTAATGCATTTCAAACTTTTCTTAAGGCTGAATCCAAGGAAGTTTTCCCACCTTTTTCGTTTTACCTCGATTATTCAAATTTAAGTGCAGATAAACAGAAAATAACTTCCACACTCTATAGTTTGTCACGTACTTCAATAATGAATACCAACAATTTCAAAGAAAACTTAACAGGAACTTCAAAACTATGTCAAAATACTTTTAGAACATGGGACTGTCCCAAAAGTGTATAGACTTAGTTTGGAAGTTTCTGTAAGCTTTTCCTTAAGGCTAATATTATTCATTATTGAAGTACGTAACACATTATAGAGTGTGAAAGTTATTTTCTGTTTATCTGCACTTAAATTTGAACGATCGAGGTAAAACGAAAAAGGGTAGGAAACCTTCCTTGGATTCAGCCTTAATATTACTGTTTTGCAGGAGAAGATTGCACATCCACAAGTAGCTCAAAGTAAGACCAAAAACGACTGGTTTTGGGTGGTAAACACTGACCAACATAAGCAAGGAATTATTGTCAATATTTGCCTGTAAGTTTAATTTGATAATGAAATTAAAAAAAAAAGGATTATATTTAGGTCTACTGCATATACGCGGGACGTTCAATATATAAGTTTCTTTGGGATGTAAGACTTTTATTTCGTACAATACACATGGAAACGGTATATGGCTTGAAACTTCCATCCTTTACTACTTAATCTACACAATCAGCACGAACGTACAGAAAATTGTTCCAATACTGCACTTAACTTATCGAAATTCTCTGCGAAAAATTTCGACTGAGTCTTAGAACACCCCCTTGTGACATGGGTCTTATACTCTATTACATTTCACATGATGGAGGCTTGCCCATCGTTCTGGTACGGCATTAGACCATCAAGGCTACAGCCAATTCTCATCTGACAATGTTCCGGAGTAAGTTGACGAGGAACCCAACGTGCATACACCTGGCGGTGTCTCAAGTTCTCAGTGATGATTGTGTGAAACATTCCAACGAAAATTTTCAGTTTGCGCCACGTCTTCAACCTTGATTCATCTATTCCCCTGGATCAGTTCATGCCACATTACCCCTTATGGCGCGAGCTTGTCTTTTCACAACATGCTTTTGTGTTTTTTGCTTTTCTGCCCATGCTCCTTCATGTCTGCTGGAGAAATGATTATCGTCATTTGAAGGCGATGGATGACGCTAGTCAGCCATGTGCATATCTTCGTAATGCATTTTGTAGCGTAGGGAAACTTACATATTGAACGACCTACGTATAAACTAAATTGAATGTTAGATGTTAGAATCACGTTCAATTTGCACTGGTCATGTCAAACTTCCTACTACATCCTACGTATTCTCTAGATTTTCTACTTTGTTTCTTTTTAACGTGAAAAATCTGTCAGCTGTGACTCTAGTTCTGCATATATTCCATCGCAAGACTTCGCTTATTGTTTCCAGGAAACAAATAGTGGTAAGGTATTGTACATCTTGGCTGGGGAGACAGCTATGAATGGAGGAAAGGTGATGTACGTAAAACATGTCGCATATGTTGTGTGTTGTAACACATGATCTACTTATTATTGAAAGATGTCAAGGAAGATTCGAGATGTCCGCTTCAAGTTAGAGATTATTAGTGTCTTACACTCAAACATGTTTTTCATGTCCAGAATTCCGTTCAAACCATTCGCGAGGGACAGTCAAATGAAACTCGACCTAAGCTTTGAAAAGGAAAGCAATGTAATGGTATACTAATGCCTACGATTAGCAACAAACAGCCCCCACGAGCCGCAGTTGATAGGCGGCGCCACATGCCTTGTTTGGTGGAGTAAGTGAGCTTATTGTGGGACAATGTGCGTCATCATTTCTTTGAGTGTAAGAAGGAAAAACAGGTTCATGGATAAAACAGGTAGTATAATCCTGTTTTTCACAGCCTAAGGTCACACGGCGGCGGGCATTTACCGCAGAATAGAGTCCGTGAATGGTCAGCATTGCATAAATGCTTCGGTGACTGGGTGTCTTAGGTTACTTTCTATCTTCTCCATCGATTACACCTTGATTGTAGCTTACGTTTCATTGTGCAAACAACTCGGAAACAGTAATCCACTTCAGGAGACATATGAAACATGTAACCAATCTCCTTTACCCAAGGGTCTCATATATAATTTTTCGCAAAGTCTTTTATCGTAAATACGTTGGTGAAGTTAGTTTTGCCGTGAGTATTCCTGAATTGAGACAAGAAGCCTCAAAATGCAACACAGAGGTTTCTTTGGAGAATTAGGACAAGCAGTGTTCAGTATTTTTTAAATAAATTCGTCCCCAAAGTGTAGCAAATGGGTGCTATAAGGTCTCAGAAGTCCCTTATTTATTTTGTTCAATTCGAGGAAATGGTCATTCAAAATTTAATGCAAAGAGTTTTCAGTTGGGTCAAACTTCTTTGAAGCATTATTAAATTGCGGCACCTAAGAATCCCAGTAGCACACAAACGTTGAAAAACGGTGGTTCAGCGTTAGTCCCACTACGAAATTTTAACGTTGTATATGTACCTATACGTTCGACTGTTCAACGGTTTATTCGATGTTTAGAATGAACAAAGTCTTCATCGTCAAGAAATAGACGATGAACAAATGTATTGTGGAAAAGTTTATTTTTTTAACGTTGTATTTGTCCACCGGTTCAGCAAGTCAAAACCACCTTTCCATTTCACCAAAAGAGAGCATTGAACTAGGTGACGCAGAGTTACTGACCATAGTTGCTGTCTCCGGCCAATTCTTTCACGTTGATATATTTTGTTTGTAAATTTTCCACGTGTCTACAGTGGGGTTCGAAGCTGGAACTTCCCGCATGAGCAGTTTTTAGCTAGTCACTCTAATCACTTGGCTACGAAGAATCCTGATAGGGATTATTCCTTTTGTTACGAAGACCTTATCTGAAGTAAAAGGTATGTATACAGGGTGGTAAGGTTACGGACCGACAAACTTCGGGAGGCGATA
>JAGDQP010005910.1:0-25561 GCA_022664845.1 Lepisma saccharinum | reverse complement strand
TATCGCCTCCCGAAGTTTGTCGGTCCGTAACCTTACCACCCTGTATAAGCTAGAAATTGACACTGGGATTGTTGATTCTATCTTGTATTTTCTCTCCAATCCCGTCTTTTAATTTCTCTCCCATAAATTTAACCATTATTAAACATCGGATAAACCGTTAAAATGGTGGGTGTATACAATGTTACCCTAAATCCAACTAATACCATCTTACTGCACTGCGATCTTTTAATAATGTTGTAAGTTATCTGATGGACCGGTATGTGTGAAAAAAATTAACGAAGCAGCTTTCACACCTGTAACACAAGATACAATCAGCAATCTTAGTGTCGAATCCCAACCTATAGTAGGGTGACCATTCACCCCCAGTTTTCGGGGAGTTTCCTCGGATTAAGACATTTATCCGCGGCTATTTGTCTCCCTGGTTTGAAGAAGAAATATCCTTCGAAAAATTTTATTGCTTTTATTAGAAGGAAACGTTCGAAAACTACTTCTGTTTAGGGCTACCAGGTATACTCTTTTCAGGGGTCCTAATTTTGTATTCTCTACTTTTTTGATAATTGGAATTTTCTCGATTGTCCCCGGAATCACTGAAAAAAATATGGTCACCTTAGCCTATACACGTGCCTTTTACTTCAGGTAAACTCTTCGTGATGTAAGAAGAAAAGTAAAATATTAATCACTATGAAGACCCTTCGTAACCAAGTGGTTAGAGTGACGAGCTAGGAACGACGAGTATGGAAAGTTCCAGCTTGAAACCCCACTGCAGACACGGGCACAATTTACAAACGAATTAAATATATCAAGGTACAAGAAATGGGAGAAGACAGCAACTATCTGAATAGGTTCAATGCTCTCTTTTGGTCAAACGAAAAAGGTGGTTTTGAGCCGTTGAACAGGTGGGTATATACAACGCGAAAAAAGTTTACAAAGTACGTTTATTCATCATCCACTTCTTTACGATGAAGGCTACGTTGATTGCAAACGTCGAGTAGGCTGACAATTAGGTACATGTATACAACATTAAAATTACGTACAGTAACTAAAGTTACATCCACCGTTTTTCAACGTTGTGTGCTACTGGGTGAGGCATAGAGGCAACGGAGAAAGGTTAAATCTGATGCCGTGGGAATAGAATGTCTTTACGGCCTTTAGGTATATCAGCCTCAGGCCATGAAATCGTAGCATACAGACGAAAATTGATATGAGAGTGGTGGATTCGGATCGTTGAACACGAGTAGGATATTAGTTTATGAAAATTGGACAAACTTCAACCTCGACGTAAGGAGAAACAGGGAAAATGAGTGTTAATATTATCTAGTAGAACAGCGAAGAAAATTGACGTCCGAGGGGTTTCGTGGTATTCTCTTGAATACGAATAATATGTTTGTGCAAATTTTATGTATGTCTCTTACGGGAAACAAGGTGCAAAAGCGATAAATATAATGCATGTTGGCGACGTAAATTGAAATTCAAGTATTTAGCGGGTAGTCGAAAATAATAATGACAGTAGTTTGTGTGAAGTTGACAATTTCTTTCCCAAAAGGGGATCCAGAAAGATGGAGGCCAATCCAAATCTGATCTCACCGCAGCGCGATAAAAAAAAAATATTTATTTTCGAGTTACCGAATACAAATATGGCATTAGTTTGTACGAATTTCACAAATGTCATTGTATGGGGCACAAGGAAGAAAGGGGCTAAATATAATAGTGGGCAGTCCTCGTTTCGATCTTTCTAAGTTCGTAAATTGTTCATTTCATAACAGTTGTTTTGTAACAACATGTTTTTAGTATTTAATGATAAATTTCACATTTACCCTTAACATGTCAATATCTTTCTAGTAATATCATACATTTTGCAATGGTGCGAAAGAAGTACATACTTTTCTGAACTAATCAATCAAGTTTTGTAACGTTAACACAGAAACAAGTCTTTCATTAAACGCCTCTACAAATTTTAAATATTTGTTTCTCCATTTATGTTGTCATGGATGTACGAAATGGTATAGTACATGTCTCTTTTGTAAAGACATAATAACTAATTAGTTGTATTCATACCTATCATAACTAATTATACAAATGACATATATACATCAAAACCGAATGACTCATCTATCAATAGAATTCCAAAAGGCTCTACAAATTTGAACACATCTTTTCATTTGGTGTTTGGAACTACTTACCATATTTGAGGGGTGTGAAAATTTGCAAAGCTGCAATATTCAATCCATCATGAAACTGAAGAACGGTTGAACCTTCTTTGAGCTGGTAGATTATGAGACTCCTTGAGAGATAGCTATCCATAATAACTACATGTTGATTTTACAGACTGGTCCATACATTAAACATAACTTTCTCACAATATTGATTCCGAGGACTATCAAGATTTTTTCTCACTTATGAATCCGAACTCATGACTGTTGGTGACCTATAATACTTTCTATCTTTCTTTTTGCAGTGAAGAAGGTGGTTCGTGTCGAGGAGCTGCTGCAGGATTGCACACATATTGTCACCAGCAATACATACAGCGGAAGTTAGTCGCAGTAAACTCATCTGGAAGCTTAGTGACGGATTATTTTCAGATTCCTTCCGCTTGTTCATGTTACTATAAACCACGGGAAGATTGGTAGAATGACTAAATATTCGTCTGCATCATGTATATACACCATTGTTGTTGTATTTTGTATATAAGTAAAATAATATCACAATACCTTTTCCTGTAATTCACTTCTCTTTGACAATTGTTGAACAAAGAGCAGAGAAAGAGTTAAGTAATTATTATTTCAGGAAAGTATTTAGTGCAGTCCTCACTCAAAACACATACAGGGCATTTCATGTGTATTTAGAATTATTACGAAATTTATTATCACGTGTATCAGGATGCTATTATGATACAAAAATTTGACCAAATGATCTGAACATGTCATTGTTAATAAAAGGAAAATACTTGAGAAAAATGCGTTTTTTCCTTTTCTTTGTTTGGAAATAATACTAATCAGAAGTTGTTCTGAAACTTCCCGCTTCATATATAATATTTCTGGGTTTATACCACGGAGGTAAGTAAGCATTTTACTACTCGGGTAAATTGTTATGTTGTTAGATAAGAAGATAAAATCTAAACTAATTCATCACATATGCCAACACCCCAAAATCACCCACATAAACTAAGCTGATGAAAGCCCATGACCCCTAACAGGAGATTAATTACTAAAAGTATTTGGGTCCGTAATGTGTAGGGTATGCCTGCAATCTTAGCTATGTAGGAACAGTAGGTTCTGGATATACTTAACCTTGTTGCGTCAAGTAAACCTGTTTATGAGATTTCCAAATAGATTCATTATTTCACGGGCGCTTCTTATTAATATTTGTACGTACGGTTTACGTTTCCTTTGTAGACCCGGTGGTGACGTGCACTTGATACTTCATGTATACTTAATAACTTACGTTTCGTAATATTTATACAATTATCGCTTTTCGATGTAATGTTTACACCCAATAGGAACTTGGCCCACTTTCATATCTGGTCATATTGGCATTTTAAAAGCACTAATACAATTACTAATCAATGCATTACTGTTCTTTTCCACTTAATTTCTTCATGTTGGTATTTTTTCTATTAAATATAGTATAAACAAGAAGTATGAATATTTATGTAAATATCGCAAAACGTCAGTTTGAAACACACACGAGCAATTAAGCGAACACCACCACTCGAAATACAAACGAAAAACACAAACTTGACATAATTAATTCACTCACTCTACGACTTAGGGAAACCAGAAGTTCATCACGGCAGGAACAATCGTTCGCCATTGGATTCTATCCTGTGCAACATCAAGCCAGTTTTTGTCTTGAACCTCTCGAAGATATCTTCTAATATTATCCTCCTAACGACGTCTCGGTCTTCCCAAAGGCCTCTCTACCCCCTGCTTACTAACCAAGATAGAATATACGTTTTGTTTTTACCCCATCTGAGCTACATACCCTGCCCATCTTAGGCTACGTGATCTCATTATTCTTATAATGTCGTTCTTGCCCCTCAATCGGTTATAATTAACAATTCTATTATGATTGTACTGTCTCTATTATTTAAATGCCTACAGAGTGCATATGCATTTAAATATGTACGGAGTTATATATTTAAATATATACAGAGTCCACTAGTTTTCCTACATCTGATATTTAAAACGTCATTTTATAATATCTAATAATACGTATAAGGTATATGTAAAATTCGGATATAAAACATTTTAAAGAAATACAAGGAATAAGATATTTTTAACATATAATTATTTCGATTTATAACAATACAAGTTTCTGCAAATTAATTATGTTTGCAATTTAATTTTGTGATTACTTGAAATGTATTGTATTCCATTTATCTGAAACCGCCAAGAGAAAAGAGACCTATTTTTTACAGATGCACAAGCAGAGTAGCAATCTCCATTGGATTAAGAGTTACTTGTGTTCCATCCAGGCTTATCCTTGGAGAGTTTCCACGTTCATTGCTTTTGCCGGCAGTTCTCCACTGAAGTTTCTTCAGTGCACTTATAGGTTGATTTGCCCCCAAGGTCAATTCATCAACTGAGCTAATTTGGGTAGATCCAAACAAATCCTAAATAAGAAATAATCATGAAATTATTCCCTTGCAAAGGAAAGCAAATGGTATAAAAAGAAGAAAATACATGGGTTCAAAAGCAACCCATAAGATAAAATAGGTCAAGGCAGATTTCCTTTCATTAGGCGTAAACTCAGAATTACAGGCGTAAATATTCTATCACTTTCTGATATTTGGCTAACAAAATAGTTTCGGAATTTTCCTTCTTGTTTCCTTTGTATATTACAAATTTCTACTTAAATATTTTTACTATGTTCCTTCAAATATAAAGATTCTAGATTGCTATAAAGTTTTGCATATAATTATAAAATAATCAACACAAGAACTCTTACTCTCAAATTAGGACAACAAACTTTGTCTTGATGGCCTTGTTGAATTCACTGAAACCAAGTGATCGGAAGACACCCTCGACATTGGTCAAGCAGAATAAACATGGTTACTTTCATCATAAACTTCAAATAATCCCATGAAACCCCAAAAGACCGAACAAACATCGTAGTACTTACTTGTAAATCCACGGTAACTGGTTGTGACAGTTCATCGTCTTCTCCAATCTCAAATAGATGTTCTAATCGCACAAGCACCTGACTTGGATCATTCCATTGTTCTAAAGTCAAAAGATTGATATTGACTGGAAGATTTATTGTGCTCACTGGTTGCACCTAAAAAGAGACGTAGAGAAGATATTGAGGAACGATGGATATAACTTCACACTAAAAGATAATGCACTGGAAAAATTCAGCACTAGTACAGAATTGAAACACAAATGTTTAAACATCTTACAGAATCAACTAATCAAGCGTGCCGTACATTGGAATATTTCACAAAACATATGTGATGCTATCAACATGTTATTCCAAAGACCTGTAATGAAATGCTGGTAGTGTAATGTTTACAATTGGCTTCATTGCATGCTACGAAATACTTAACGATTAAAGAAAAAAGCAAAGCATAAACAAGAGAATACAAGGAAATCGTTTAAGAAGCATTTTAATTGCGAGTTACGAGTTGAAATTGTTTGCAAAATTGACGGTAGTAATGATATTTGCTCTACCAACAATATTTCGTGTGCCTTCTGCAATGAATGTTCCCTTCTGCAAACATCAGTCAGTTCAATATTGAATCATATCTTTTGGATCAGTATCATAGAATATTGACCTAAAATGTATATAGGATAAAGCTTATTTTTCTTCCTCCCCCTACATCAATTATAGATTTCATAAGATTAATGTCAACAAAACGGTGATAATTAAATGAAATCATTGAAAGAGTTTGTACTGTGATTTCAAGGAAAGAGTTTATTTACCCTGTCGATGGAGAATTATTATTTTCTTTTCATTTATCGTTTATTTGCAATCATTTATATCCAACTAACATGTGTTAGCACCATTATATACTGGGATGCAACATTTTATATGTGTATAGCCGGCAGACAATTCAATAGCAAATGTTAGGAGATAATATAGCTTTCTGCTTGATTAAAATTCTTCGTAATTTTCTCTGCAGTAACAGGTTTATTTTCCCTAGTTTAATTCTGATTATCAGTGTTGCAAACTAACATCCAAACATAGTGATGTGTCAGAAAAGAATTACATATTTTTTTCTTCACTCAAACACAAATAGTTAGATGATATAAAAGTCAAATTATGTCTGTGGAAAGTGATAAGAAATTGTGGAAATGTCTTTATGATCTTAAATTGAAGAAATAAATGGAAAACAAATACACATAAATGGGTACTAGGTGAAAGGCGCTACTTGTTAGTGGGTATTTTCTTCATGGACGCCATCTTGAAGCTCGCCATATTGAATCTCGATTTTTTTTAAACAAATGGGAAGAGGTCGTGTAATATATGATTCTGGGCTAGAAGTTTACGAGAAATACGTTTGTAAAGTCAGTTTTGCTGTAAATTTATTATTGAGAGAGAAAATTGTATATGACACTTCTTTGCGGGTAATGATGCAATAACCTGAAAACGCCCATTTTGTTTTGAAATAACAGAAAAAATTAAGCCCAAATACATACAAATTGTTTCTGCGTAAAGTGCCCAATCAATATGGATTTGTATTCATTTGGGTTTCATTTCTTCTGTTATTTCAAAACAAAATGGGTGTTTCCAGACTGTTATCATTACCTGCAAAGAAGTGGCATGTGCCCTTATCTCTCACAATAACAAGGTTACGGCACTTCAGAAACGTAAACTCCTAGCCCAGAATGACATATTACACGACCCTAGTGGGAGGAAAGATGCCATACAATTTGGTCTAGGAGCCACTGTGGAGTAATTAAAAGAAACAGAATAGCAAAACATTGCACAAAAATATATCAAACATCCATGCTCTTACTGACAAAAGTATATGAAGCCACATGTACATGCACTGAGCAGCCGTAGCTCAGTTACTAGAGCGTGGGTATCAGATTCAATAAGTCCTTGGTTCACTCCCTCGGCGGCCATCCTAACTGCGGTTTATCCACGGTTATTCTCAGTAATACAAGGTTAATGCTGGGATGATGCTTCGAAAATAAGACCTGGGGACTTCTATCCTACAACCTCACCCCACTCCTATTCTGGCCTCAGCCATAGTTGCCTAAAGGTCATAAAATATTAAAATTATATTGAAAACGTACGTAGATTGACAATTAGAAATGTTCACGTATGACTACATTTTATTCAGGAATAAAAGTTCAAAGAAATTAGTGTATAACCAGAAAACAATGAAAACAGTCTTATTTAATGTAACGCATCTAGGTAGTGGGCATCTATCCCCAACCTCCATCGTAAGACGCCAGTTCACTGCTTCCCGCCATAACTTCTTTGTGATACCGTCTAAGCAAGAGATTGTCAGTCATTATTACCCAACTCGAGTGCATTTGCTCCTTTGTTATGTAGTTTAGCTAGATCCTAAACTGTTTATTGACAACAAAACTATTTTAGAGAAAATCAGATAAAAAAGAGAGATATTTTGATTTTAAAGGACGCGACAGATTACCCAACACTCACTACAGCCTCTTAAAGAACATACTGACATGAGTTGTTCTTTCACACATGTTATTTATCATTTGGGGTCGTGGTTATGGAACTGCACCCACTGTAGCCATCTTTCCCCAATATCTTCCCTCAAACGACTCCAGCATGCAACATTTCGTTTGAGTAAACCGCGATTTATGTTTCAAAATCAGGATTTTATTTTACACACAATATTTGATAATTGCCGTGATAATTACTTATCTATACAGGATGTTTCAAAACCAGTTGTATTAATTGAAGGATGAACTCAGAACGAAACAGGAAAATTCATTTGAAGTAATTAAAAAGCATGGATCGATTAGGAGCTAGAAGTCCAAAAACTTATCGTAGCACCGTTAGAAATTACATCATTTCTAGACAAGAAATCGACATTTCTCGACAAGACGTGTCAGCTTAGCATATCATGAGAAATGTAGTAGCCAATACACCCAGTTTAATAAATTTTAAGGCATCATTTCCTCAATCACAAGCTTTGCTGAAATACTTATATTGAGCATCCTACAGCAAGTTGCTAATTCTGGATGTCTACAGTCATTATTTGTCAAGAAATGACGTCATTTGTGACGCTGCATTGATGATTTCGAGCACCTCTTGCTACGACTCAATTTATGACTCTACTTTTGAGACACCCTGTACATATACCACCAATGAAGATACTATAATTCTTTGCATCTAACTGAGTAACACTATAAGTATTTTTCGGTCAATAACACTATTAGGTTTTGCGTTAGATTTTCTCGAAACCGCTGGTTAATAATAGACTTCAAACGTGATTTCGACTGTGGAACGAAATAAAAGAATTACTGCTGACAATTGTATTCTTCCTAAAGTAAATAAGTAGTGTATTAATTGACTTATCCTAAATTTAAATAACTCGTATTTATTTTTCCTAAACCTTCATTTGCTGGTGATGACTTCTATAGCTATCCAGATAGACCATTGCAAATAGTAACCACAGATTAAAGCAATATTTATTTGCACAAGATAAACAATTCGGTTTCATCTCTGCCTCCCTGTCTCTCGTATACTTTGATGTTACAAGCGTATTTTTCAACAAAAGTATCATCCCGAATGTATCGTGACTATTCTGTAGGAGAGGTACGGGATTGGTAATTACGTATACAAAAGGCAGCCATTTCCTTATTCGTCAAAATAAATATACTAATTGAACGATTAATAGCAAAACTGGGCCAGACCTAAGCTTCAATTTTTGAGATGATAGTGCTTGTTGGACTTTCAGACTAGGATGTTTATCAGGGTTACCACTTTTCCTTCGATAGTATATTCTTCTTCTTAGCCGCAATACCAAATATCGTTGGAAACCACTAGAAACAATTACGAAATGAACTTTTTTTTACCTCCTTTGGCTAACGAGAAATGCTTACCAACTTCAGGTTTAGAAAATCTGAAATGTGCATTAAGTACTCCGCCGTCAGGTAGAATTATGGGTAAACTTGTACCTGCTGATGACAATAAATCTCCAAGTTATGGCCTTATAAAGTTATCAGTATTGCCAAATCGTACTATGGGAACATTCGTATATTTAATTAAATATCTTCATAATCAATCGAGCAATCAACATACAACTTATACGGGTTAATGTAGGACATACAAGCTATCCATAGCCATTCAGTTGGGCATCATTTCTCGTAAGAAATCAACGAAGTAGTATTTCGAAAAAAAAATATTTGTCTCTACATAGCATAGCGCAGGGGAAAGAGAAAATTAACCGCAGGCAGAATACGTTTCTCCCCGATCACACGCACTTTGTCACCGGGGCGAGGAATGAACAGTCAGTCAGACCAGTAACAAGTAAACGACTCGCCGTATAAGGGTTTTCCAGGATGCAGGATAATTGTTTGATATGATCTTTAGTTCGAAATGAGCTCGCAGCTTTTAAGAATGGGAACTACTATTATCATGGATACGAAACACACTCGAGTTTGCACATGTGGCTGAGACTTTGACCATGTACCGGACCCGGACGTATAGTGTATATATTGAACAGTGTGATAATTATAAGAATACAAGCCCAAACAGACACTTGGACCTATATTTTTTCGTTAAAGTGTATGATATGGAAAAAAATAATATATATTTTTTTTGTTTCTTCTGAGATAGGCGTCAACGCTTATAGTGATTTGAAAATGCTCAAAATGTCTCATTTGAAGGTGGTCAATATGATTTTCTTACATGCTTATTGAATCGACTTATTTTTATGGCTGTATGGCGACTCTGGTTCAGGCTGGAATACGAAAAATTATAAGCATTAGGGAAAGAAATCGGCCAGGGCCTATATTTTGAAGATACCATCGCATTTGTCATGCGAAACAGAAAAAGACTGGAAAACTCTAAGTTAGGGATGGCTTGCCTCCGAATTTGAAATTGAGAACTCTACCAGCTAAGCCAGACTCGATCGACGCATAACAGGAACCTTCCCAGATAAAAAGGAAGTTATGTATCTTCAAGAATAATGTGCTACTGTGCTATTGGTGGGAGTAATTATTTAAAAACAAACCAGGCCCATTTCTTTCCCTGATGATTTCTGGTTGTGATGTCGCAAAGAATTATTGCTCAAAGATTAAAAGCCTTACCGTAAGTGTTACCACTCATACACTTAATCTTATCAAAGAATTAGGCTTACGATGAACTTGATCAACTACATTCTTACGATAATTTTAGTCAACGTTCTAAACATATTTGTGGCTATCTGGTAAACGTTTCCATCAGACCGACACAAGAAACTCCGGTTGGTTCCGCATATAATTAATGTCGTGGGGTATCTATGGCTTCAAGGTCGCTCTCTTGAGGACGTATGTTCCTCACCCTTAGATAGTGCAAGTTTCTGCTAACAATACTTGACCTTATATTTCCGTTTTGTCCGTCTGCATGTATCAAATAATACATACTGAGTATGTATGCTGCCTCACATACCAGTTATATTATAGTGGGTTTCATAGTATCGTAGGAAGCTAGTCTCTGTTGAAACAAAGTACCAAACATAACCAGAGTTAATTGTTAATTTCCTATCAATGGACCATCAGGGTCTTAGTGGTTGTTAGTAGAATTGCAATGCTACTATTTATTATTTAGTCACAAAACACATGTGATAGAATGGTACCGGGAAATTGATAGCATCAGTTCACCTTGGGTTCTCTGTTGTGTTCGTCTTATTACCATGTGTCACTCCTATCGAGGAACGTTCCAAATCACTACCTTTAGAGTGACGATACCAAAGATGCCTTAGATATTCATTACGCGAAGGATTTAGGGCTTAGGAGTTGATTTCGAACAAGTTGTTGGTGGTAATTGGGTAGTGTTGGTTGGTAATTCGAACAAATTACCTTAAGTTATTTCTTACCTGTGTATTATATGTGCTAAACCAATCTTCTTGAGATAAATCAGTAGCTACAAAACTTGGCCAAGGACTAAGAACTGTTTCTTGAGCTTTAAGTCTGTATCTGGTAACTGGACTGGGGTTCTCTCCAGAAGAGCCCAACTGAACAACATGCTTTCCACGAACCACAAGACCATCTCCAAAAGCTTGTTCGTTAAGAGGTTCACCTACACCAAATCCATCATCATGAAGAAGACGTCTGTGAAGCTGAAATAAATAAAGAAAGAAAGTGTGACATAATATCGACATTAGTGTTAAATATGCTAATTTATTTTCGCAATTTAAACATTCATTCGATCTCGTTTTAGTTTTTGATGAACACACTAAATGCATAATTTAGGCTAAAATTCAAAATGGCAGCTGCCGTGATCTGGACTCGAACTCTAATATTCACGGCACGGACAATTCGCTTTGTATATAGTGTTCCTCATGGATCAACACCCTCTCAGCTCCTCATTGATGGTTTTAAAGTCAAGGCACCTCACTACAGGTGGAGGAGATTTATAGTTGAGGAATCTTCTGCAATCACTCAGTGCGGCATACTCGACCGAAAACTGGGACATGTGACTTCGAGTTCTGGTCACGTAAATTGTCAATTTTTCTATGTTAATTTTAGTATTTACCATAAACTAGGTGATTTGGGGTGAAAGAGATAATAACATGATTGAGGCTATTTACTAGCTTATATGTTTTAACCTATAAATGAGTTCTGTAAAACACTCACCATTCTCATTATAGCTATTATTGTGGTTGAGGATTGGAGGTTGTGGCAATGTAATATTTGATTCTCACGAAGAACAGAAAGAAATTTGACAAATAATGATGTTCTATCATTTAGTATCCTGTCAATAATGAAAAAAAATCTTTTGGTCTCGGACCTATGGATGAATGTGTAGCAGATAACAACATGAAAGTTCGTGTCAACCTTCCTCCTCATCCAGTTTCCTGTAATACCTTTTTGGATTTTATAGTTGGCAATCAATCATTACTCTTGTCTATTCACTCAATTTAGTTATATCTAATTTCTTAGGTTGTTTTTATAAGTGTGTGTGAAATAGCAAAAATTGACAGAGCGAGAGAAGCAGATAACTAACATTGTTAAAAAAGCGAGTTTAACATCTTTATAGTTGCAAGCTATGATAAGGTTTGTGAGCAATTTCTATAACCGAGCTACCGTGGAGGCAGATGATTGGTGGGAAAGGACTGCTTTCCTAATAAGTGGCATCTTGTATTTGTCTGTACACCCTTCTTTCGATTCTAGGCTGGTCTAGGTTCAAATCCTACGTTAATAGTAAGTCCTTAGAAGCAATTCTTAGTAGAGTCCTCGATTAGGATTAAAATCAGAAATCTCCAAAAGTGAAAGTTGCACACCCAATCAATACTTTGGATAAGCTTAGAACATAATATTTTTGCACACTAAAGCAATTCAATGCTACAGTTCGTCATGTTGAAACACAGTACACTTTCGTGTAAGAAGGAACAAATAGAGAATGTAACAACTCTGATCTTGTTGACTGGAAATTTCGCAAGGAAAGCAGTTAATTAGTTCCCAATGTGACAGACACCCTACGAGGCCAAAATATTAACATTGCAGATTAGTACTGAAAGGTGAGGTTTAATTAACATATTCCCCTTTTTAACGTCATCAATTTTTCCACTAGAAAATGGTCTCAAAGCACATCACGGGTTAATATTTTACTTCCTAAATTCCTAATATTAAATTCTTCGTTCCTCCTAAATCCTGTAATGCAACTACATTGTGCATCCCTTAATGTCTCAAAGAGGAACTTTTGAAGTGAAAATAAGTTTAACTACCTCTTCGAAACCTAAGATTGTTTATCTTCTCTCAATACTTCTCTGAAACTAAGAAAAAGAGTAATAATGATAACATAGAAGTCCCTTTGAGATGACCTTGCTTTTCTTGAAAAAGGACAAAGCTCTTCGTTCGCAAAATGAGAATCTCTTTTTAGTGCTTTCGAGGAAAGGAACAGCTGACATTATTTCCTTAATTATCACTTCTTCCTATACAGTAACTCTCTACCCAATTAGCGGCAAATCCCAAAGCAGCAATTTTGATATTGCTGTTTTCCTCCCTTCATCGCTGTTAAGAATTGCGAGAAAGATAGAAAAAAAATGACAATTCACTATACCATAATTTCGAGTTCTCCATCGTTAAGACTAGCAGCTCCCTCTGGTCGATCGATGATGACAGACAGTTGACGATCACCGGAACTATCTCGAATGATGGCTCCTGTGGTGCTGGGATAATAATTACCCGCAGCTGGTTCCACAACTGTCAAGTTCCATGAAGGTCTGAAATCTCTAACACGTCGCAGGAGCTCTCGTCCATTGGCGTCGGTGAAGAATTCTTTTTCCGTTTGCAGATCGGTTGTGTAGCGAGTCACGATTTCTTTGCCGATGTTGTCACTGAAAAATTTAAATCTCGATTAGAAAATTCTATTACAATACATATGGACAAAAATGAACATGACAAAGATTTATTATATATCGTATCTCTTCTCAGTTGTACATAGCATAAAAGACAACTAAATCAAGTGTAAAAGCAGAAATGACGTTTGCTTCAATCAAATATTACCGTGTCAAAACTCGTTGACTACGGATTGGCGTTGTTTAGGTGGCTCTCATTCGAATACTTGTCTTAACTGAAGTTTTCCAGGATTTTTTCTTCGTGATACTTCTTCGTTGGCAATATGTTCTCAGGCAATCCATCTTCGAACTTGACAGTAACTATAAGTCAGATCAAAGAGGTGATAATCTCGGAGAAAAGTAATGAAAATGAAAATAAAAAAGAGGTTTTTTAGCAATTTGACGACATGACTGCTAAGAGATCACTATAATCAACTTTGAAAAAGCTCAGTTTGTCTGGATATGATCATTTCTTTAACACGTATCCATTATTTAAATTGTCCTCACAAGTAAAAAAAATATACTGCATATGGCGAAGGAAGACTAAATCTGTTGCGTCAAGATAGGGAGCGTAAGTTAACTGTTGCAATTTGTTTCAAAAGTTGTTACGCACTAGGCGATCCGACGTGAAATATGTGTGAATGCGTGTTATCAAGAAGGATCGAAACATCATGTAAGTCCACGAATCATTTATTTGCTGTTTTATGAACAATGTATGATGAATGCTCTTCTAGTTGTTCCTGTATTTTCACAATGTGATGGTTTAACAAGGTTTAAGAAATGACTGATAATTTATGTCAGAACATGTCCACCTGACAGTGGTCACCAGACATGTTTTACACTATTCGTGGAAGAAGAAGTGGAAAGAAAGGAGCCTTGGCCTCATGTTAAAGTAACATTCCAGTATTCACTTCAGTCAGAATAGCTGATCCCGCGGTGTGAACATTTCTCCTCGACCTTAAGAGTTAAGCACGCTTCCTCAGAGAGAAACTAACCTTAGGGGTTCCCTTATAGTATCATATTTGGTTTCAGTAACCCTTTAATGATACACATTTTGTTGTTAGATTTGTCTGTTTGTATTTAACAAAAGGATTGATGCAAGCCAGGTCCAAACGGTTCTACAAGAGGAAAAACGTTTGCATATGATGGACAAACATGTGTTACGATAGGGCCCAAACAAAACTTTATTTCATGTAAAAGTAAGTATGTTTAAGTGAATCATTGTTAAAAATGCATACAAAGTCCGTGAAAAACATATCTGAATAAACCCGGGGCTCTGGTTTTTGGAGTGCCAAGGCGCCGTTGGTTTACTTACTTAACTGATTTCTTTTGCATAAAGAGCAAGCTAGAAACTTACATAAATATTGCAAAATTATATTAATATTGCAAAATAGAGTATTATTGTTAGTCAACTATGAATTTTGAATTTTATTTATGACCTTTAGGCATCTGAGGCTCAGGCCGTTTTGTCAACTATGAATCTATATAACACTATTTAATCATTCTAGATTATTTTGATATGATTAGAATCGTGTTTTCTTAACATTGCAAGTGTTTTGACAATGTAAAGTCCCAAAGTGCTACTCCGGAATCAAAATAAAGGGTAGGATAATTTTATAGCTCTTGCCAACCATATCAATTATGCAAAATATTATATGGCAAGAGTTTATTATCAATGTTTACGCATTTGAATTTGGTCAAAAATACCATACGCGTTGTCACGTACATAGGCAATATGGGTACCCTTGGGAAGGTATTAATGATTACCATTTTCATTATTATGGCCTTGAAGTTAACCTTTGACCCCAAGTACTCTTCAATACCTTTCCAAACCATATTGCCTATGTACGTGACAACATCGATGTCACTTTTGGCCAAAGTCAAATACGTATATCTTGGTCAAGCGTGGCCATCATTATATAACATTTTTCACAATTAGTATACTTGACCAGAGTACAAAATAAGCATATTCTGAACCTTGACTTTGGAGTAGCACCTTGGAACTCTTTGACAGAAAGAAAAGTAACATAAATACATGAATTTGGAACAAACTTGATTTGTTTGCGTGGAACGAACAGGGATGTTAGTGAACAAAGCAGGTTATATGTTTCAGGATGTATTATTATCCAGATTATCCTTTTTATTGACATAACATGCAAAGAAATGTTTCAGTGATATATTGATTTTTCTTATTAAACATGTACTAAACCTTAGCAGTAGCATTGTACTTTTGTCTAGGTATGATGCTGAGAATTTTAAATTCTAACACTATCAAACTGTAGCACAGTGGGACGGATACCTAATCTGTCAGAGAGCATAATTCTTTGGATTTCAAAACAGTATAAAGCAGTCTTGATATGAGCCCAAATGATTGTTTATCTACGAGTTACAATCAATTTTAAGAATGATGTAATAGGATCTATGTAAGAGGAGGTAGATGTCGCTTATTTAGCGCCATTATATTTTTGTCGTAGCATCGGTCTGCAGTTACATTATAAGCTACAACCTGGGTACACTTAGTTTATGATTGATCGAATGAAAGTCTTTGGCGAATCAAACTTTATGTATTTCCAGTGATATTTAATACATTTTATTTGCGTATTATTCTTTTCTTTTCTCTTGACATATTGTCAGAGCCAAATTGCGTTAAATTATTCCATTTGTAAATCGAAATAACAGACTTGCAACAGTAAAGGCGGTCCTAGACGTTGCGAAAATATATTCAACGTTTAAGGTAGTTATTTGGGTGGATAATTGTAATTGTTTTATGACCAACTTTAACCAAGATTTTTAAAACATATATAGTTTTTAGTGATAATGTTGCAATATCAACAAAAGAGCTGTCTGACATTTGACAAAAAGATCATAATATTTCACGAAGATTAGCCCGTGTGCGTGATTTTATAATGACTAAAAAGTTTTGGAAGATTCTGATAAACCCATTCATGAGGAAGTGCAGAATTAAATCCTAAATTTTGAAGAAAAAAATACGGACTTAAAGTTTTTCGATATAAATAGTCAATAAGTGAATATTAAAGTTATTTTTTTAGACATAGGCAGAACTCAAACAAGGAAGTACATCAGTAGATTCGAAATCTATTCAGTAAGTATTGTCATAGATCCCGAAAAAGGAAATTGAAAAAAATGTTGGGTATGATTGTTCTTCATTTGAAATTAGCTTACGATATACACGCAGACATATTGTGTTTCTGTTCCAAACTAACCCTTAACATTGCATCACAATAGTATTGATCCTATTGTGCAGCACGATATTTACCATCTGAAAATCTATATGCTAACCTATATTCATTATTAGGCTGCTTATACACTTATTCTCTAGAAAGCATTTCCAACCGACCAGCTCTTAAATAGATATTTAAAACCCTTAGACATAGTTCTTGAAGTTTCCCAAATCTGAAAAGCTCCCCAACATTCAAGAGACATACTAAAGGAAACTGTAAAATTAGCTAGAAACTTTAAACATTTACCCGAAATTATAGGTGAAAAAATAAATTTATTATATACTACAAAGTGCGCATAAGATACTTATCAATGAGATAGAGTTGATAAAAGAAACCATATTTGGAATTGGAATTATGTCCGAGGAAACTCAGGAGTGCCCAGAATAAAGACTATGGGAATTTTAGGGAATATCATATTCAATTTTTAAGAGCCTATAAAATTACTGAGTTGTACATGTTACTAATTCTATGGCTCCGATTGCAAACAGGCTTCGAGTTTAATGTCAAAAGAGGGGTACAAGTATATCTTCTGGTTCATTGAGACTACTTGAAGATGATAAAGATGATGACTGTGATGAAAATTGAATAAATTTTATCGCGATGAAGCATGTAAGCACTTGGAATATGTCTTATTTCATCACAATCAATGTTTTATAAAAATCCTACTAATATGTTGCCTTTGGGAAAGTGAAACCAAACAAGTAACTTCAAAAATAATAATCTTCACCAAATATTTATCCGAAACTATACCAATATTAGACATTTTTTAAAACATTTTATCCACAGCAAAGAAAATAATAGTTTTTTTTATTAACATTAAATATCCGAACTACTGTGCGTCGTGGTGTTGGAAAGTAAGACGTCGAGCTGCCACCTAGCCGATATTACTTCAGGGTTCAATTTTCTTAAATTCGCTTGATCAGTTTTGATTTTAAGTACTCTTATTTTCGTTTTTCGAACTCGTATTTCCGAAACTGTTTTGTTCCGTGCTGCTGAATATACGTACAGGATATTCCGTTTTTTATGACTTGAAGGAATTCAGTGACAAATGTTTGTTACTGCGGCAGTGAACTTTCTTGTTTCGTTACTTTTATTCATATTAAGTAACTAAACGATTCCATTATACTGCGGATAAGATATAGGGTGGGTGTAGGACATTACCCACCAACATGAGCGGTATACCAGGGTTTAACTGTACTTAGTCATAGATAATCGTAATTATTGAGTGCAACCAAATCAAAAGAGCATTCGTTGCACCTGAATGTCCTGTTCTATTAAGTGTATAAAGTTAACTTTGATCTTTCTCAAGAAGTTTTCTACGAAAAGGATATAAAATTTGTTATCATAATATTTGGTTTTACACAAAGACCTTATGTGTTGTGATTATCTGAACAATACACAAAAAAAAATCGTCGATTCCGTGACTGGTCTCTGTCTCTGGTGTGGTATTCCAATCTGTGAACTACAACTGCACGGAGGATATGAAGTATTTCTCGCTCCTTATCTAAGCCAGCTACTCTTCTGGTTAAGTACCTCGAATAAGGTACTGTCGGGCTGGATATAGAACTGCTGTATGACAGTAAGTGCCCCATTTCGAGTATTACCATACTATTGAGTTGCATATCGAACCAACCCAACAGTACACCGAATTAGGTACTTAACCAGCTCGACACCAGCAGAGTAGCTAGTGTAGCTGAGACGCGAAAAGTACACAGAACATTCACTGTAATTTAGTGCTTATATTTTACAACTTTGAGATCTAGATTCGAGTCCTTGTCACGTCAACGATGACTTTGTTCTCTGTTTATTTTTTAAAATATGTGTTGATTTTTTATACTTATCTGGAGTAACGTAATCTCTTGTTTTAAAATTATTCAATATAAAATTCTCGATATAAATCCAGACCTCAACGTTTACTTGAGTTGATTTATTTGGAAACCACTTCATTATTGCTTGGAAGTTGATTTTCTAGTAGTTCCAAGTAGCCGATTCAAACCAATACTTGTCATGTGAAACGAACGCAAACAAACAGCTTAATTGCCCATTTATACTTGTGTGGTGAAGTCTCAAGACAAAGGAAAAGGAAAACATACTCCTCCATATAGAATACACTATAAATGTGTACATTTATCTTAGCACTTCTTTCAAGAGTTTTCCAATAAAACTTAACGTTGTGTTTATTGAAGAACTAATTGATATTGGAGTATACTTGGTGGAGATGAAAAGATTTCAAGAGGTACAGGAAAAAATCAGCCCACTTGAATATATAAAACGTTACCTCTCTTCGTATTCTTTTAAGAAATAATTTTCTGCTTTCACATATAATAACTCTCGAAAGTCTATTCTTGATTTACTCGGTAAAAATCTTATTATTAATTACGTCTAACAGCCCATCATTAATTGTTATCCATACGACTGAGCGTGGGCTTCTGTGGGTGTAGCTGAGCGATATTTTACGAGTGGAATAATTAGTAAAAATACAACGAAAGGTATTAAATTCAATTAGTATTCTTTGTTCCAAGAAATGCACTTGAATTGGAAGTCATGCAACAATATTAACACACAGCGTAACTTGGGTAGAAGTTCTTTGAACTGTATCAGTAATCAGTTAGAAGGAATCATAATAATCGAAAAAGGTGAAGGGAAGGGTTGGAAGTAATACATTGAGAGAAATTCATACCAATGTCGTTATTTCATCTTTTACAGCAACTTAAGGCGTTTATTTTTGTGTTTGTCATTGTTCTGTTATGTAAGATCAAATCAGGAAGGTAGGAAAATGATCATCTTTCTCTTTTAAATTCATAAAATTATTACTTCAATGTTCTGGTATAAGCTAGGAAACGCTCTCAATCAAGATGGTCATCTCACCCATTGGAATCAAGGATAAATGTACTTCCGGTGATTTTTCTTGAAATTGTTCTGTCTGAGAAGATGTTCCAATACTTGGGAAAGGAATAGATATACATCTAATACACACGGGAACATCTGTCTTGTAGTAGCAACACTATCACCGAGTGTTTGATAATGAGAACCATGAGAAATGATTTTTATCAGTGTTTCATGGATGCGGTAACGTGCTAGGTTTACAGTCCAATATCGGATTTACTACACAAAAGCAGTTTGAATTTAAAGTTATGTGCGTCTGCGTGAGTCTGGTTACCCGAACATTACTTACGTGGTAAAAACAATCCTCATAGTCACTAAGTTCCTGGTTACGTTGTAAAGAATTTAGAAGAATTCGGGAGACTCTCCTCTCGCATGTCGAACTCTTTCTATATAGATTGATGCTGCACTTTGTTAGGTTATTTGCTAATCATAGACAACTTTGGGTCTATAGTAGATCATAGCAGTGAAGCAGGAACCTTTTTAATGTTTGTACTGCATGTTGACCAGTTGCCATTTTGATATATATTAATAGATGTGCAGTGTGCTCGTGTGGCCATTGTCGATATTGTGCCCATTAGCATATACATGTTTTCCTCCGAATGGAGATGATCATGGTCATATTTGGTTAGGACACAACTGTCAGAAGAGTATCATCCATTTGAAAAGGGATTGCATACAAAGATGAGATCTCCCGGCTTGATGAGAAGCAAATTTTTTTCATTATTTTCTTTATAATCTTTGAATTGGTGCATTATGAGTTTGACTCATAATCATTAGTTTCAGCTCATTTATTGAATATGATGTACTTTGGGTGTTACAGCGCTGGGTTCTTGTTAATTATGCAAGTTCCACGTTATCTTCTGTCGAGGGGTATCTCTGGGCTCATGGAGATAGGTGGGACCTTGCTATGAATTGAATTTATTTAAGGCCTTTTGAAATCTCTGACACAGGTTTCCTTTGCTGTGACAATAAGACTTCATCCTAGTCCCGAGTATGAAGATGATATGCATGGTAGGATGTCTAAAGGTAGTGAAGATGTGTTGAGGTTGTAGTGTATGGCCTCGGTACAATGTACCAGTCTAGTGAGGGAAACCTGGATTGTGATGATGGTGTTACAATATGTCGAGTTTCAGGTGTGGAAGCGGCGGG
The DNA here is from genome assembly GCA_022664845.1 of Lepisma saccharinum. Lineage (NCBI taxonomy): Eukaryota > Metazoa > Arthropoda > Insecta > Zygentoma > Lepismatidae > Lepisma > Lepisma saccharinum. The sequence goes on along the minus strand of JAGDQP010005910.1, from coordinate 4,819 downwards.
CGTAATGTATAACGAGAGAAGAGGGCTGTCAAAGCATTCTCTGTTGCAATCTTGTCGTAGTGTTTCCAAATGGTACAATGTAAGTGGAAGTAAAATACGTCCATATAGTTCAAAAGTGGGACAATAGTTGAACTTGATGCAAGATGCACTCTGGAGAGCATGCTTTGTAAACCTATATATAAGAACTAGACGGAGAAAACCCTTTCATGTTTTAAGTACGGTGGTAATCTGTAAGTCCCAGGAACTTCTGTAGTTTGAGCCTGTTCTATGCTTTCGAAGAGGTGGCAAATAAATGCCTACTTGAAGTGATGTTTGTTAACTTGGTAGGTGATTCCATTGGATGGTATGAGACATGTGTTCTGAAAGAAGATAGAAAGACAATTGGGTTTAAGGTGATCTCGTGTCCACCGTTTGGGTGGGATAAATACCATACTTTGTGTTGTGTGCGAGTATGAAAGTACGTTTAGGAGACAAAGAAAAGTTAGATGCACCTTTTGGGGGGGGGGGGGGCGGAATGCCATTTCAGCGACTAAAGAAGCTGAAAACCTCAGTCATTAATCAGGATGCTCAATCACAGGATACTCTACTAGGACCTTTCCATTTAGAGAAATCTACGCATCTTCTGAGCTACCACACTCGACTTTTCAGCTCTTTAGTTTATTAACGAACGTCTAGAAGATCATTTCCATTTCTTTTGCTCCCCAATTTGATAATACTATTATTATGTTTACCTCAGACCCGACATGTTCACAATAGTATGACGATAATTTAATTTTTTACTTCGTTTTTAATTTTTAAGGCCTTTAAGCAACTTTGGCTCAGGCCCAATCCATGCTGATGGGATGAATTGGTGGAACGAGGAAAGTGGGAGGAAACGGGAAAACACGGAAAAAACCCACACACTGTGTTTTTCCACCACAAAATCCACATAGCATTAGCAGGGATTGAACCAACGACCCCTAAAGCCAGAGATGAGGGCTCTACCATTGAGGCACATTGGTCCTATTCATTAATTTTTCTCTGAGGTTGTAATGTATAATAAAATGTGTAAACAGAATGAAGGCATAGTTACTTACTCCACGGGAATTGGTCCAATAGTCCATTCGAATTCTATTTCATCTTGTCCCTTGTATAGTCTGATGATTTGACTAACCCATGAGTTAAATGTTTGATGAATTTCTGTTACTTCGTCTCCTGCAAGAAATATGTTCATATTAAACGTTATTCGGTACAAACAGTAAATATCAAGGAATACATCAAGAATGTGCTAAAGATCATAAACGAGAATTCACAGTGGTTTCAGAAGGAATGTTCGGCTGGAGTATATTGCCATAAAAGAAGTGAGTAGGAACAATCACGAAGAGTAATGTCGTTCAGAATATGTAGGAAGATATAAAGAAAGTAATAACAGAACAAGAAAGAAGAAACGAGAGATGAAAAAGTTCTGGGAGAAGCTGAAAGAAAATAGATAAATGAAAGAAAGAAGAATGAATGATTCAGCAGAACGGGAAGAAAGAAAAAGGAAGAGAAGAAGAAGGCATAATATGATATGGAATAGAGAGCATGGATAAAGCAACCGATAGAATAAAAAGCTTGTTTAGAAGAAAAAGTGTGGGAACGTACAGGAAGGGAATATGGAAGATTCCTAAGAACAGAAGAGAAAAATGGAGACGAAGAAAGATAATTAGAGAAGGAAAAGTAATGCAGTAATTAAGTACAAAATGCGATATATTTAATATAGGAGAACGTAAAGGAGAAAGGACAGGAAAAAAGAGCATAAGCACGATGTGTGTCTAAAAAAGAAAAGAAACGCGTCTTAAAATAGTGAAGGTATAATCGAAGAAACAAAAATTTAAAACCATGAAAAGTGAACAGTTGTAAAAAAAAATGAGGAACGAAAAATGAAAACAATGCAGGATAAAGTTACAAACATGAACGAATGACTAAGCATGAGTAAGGAATTGGAAGAAGTACTTAAGAGTACAGAGGAAAGGAAAAATAACAGAAAAGAAGTGGATTCAACAATGAAAGATACATTGGAGGAACCAATGAGGAAAATGAAAGGGAATAAAACATAGAGCGAAGTGAAAAGAGAAGCTAAACTTGAAAGTGATGGGGAGAAGGATGTAGCCTGGAAAAAAGAAAGGAGAGTGATAGAGTCTCTAGGCGTTATAAAATAAATCGCTATATCTGATAAGAGGAGATGGAATAAGACGGCAAACGAAAATACTGATATAGCCCGAAGCTTTAAGATTATGTGCTTCTGTGAACAGAATAAGCGCTGCAATCGTAATAAAAATTGCTAAGGCATTTAGGTTTTCTTGACTACAGTAAATCAATATAGTTCCTCAGTAAATCAAAGAAATAACTGAATATAGTTTTAAAAAAATACTATAATATTCAATGAAGTAAAGAAGTAATTATGAGATTAGAAGGAAAGTAGAAGTCAAAATGAATACTGAATATGAAAATGTGAGATTGAGAAATTGTCAAAGAATAACAAGATTGACACTTGCCAACATGAAAGATATAGGAATAAAGACTTTCTTTATGAGACTGACCGTGCAATGGATATTAATGTGAGGGGAAAAGGAAGAAAGAGTAAAGCAATTTAGAATAATCCAAGAAAGAAAATGAAAGTAAAGTATATACTTCATTTGCGAGATTGATAAAGAATAAGCAAATGATGACAAATAAACTGTTAATATCCACGCATGTACACCAGACTATCGCTAATCCGGCCATTCCTTGCACAGATGAGTGCTGAATTAGCGAAAGTGTCGGATTATTGAGAGTGTCTGAAATTTAGTTGAATACTAACTATACGTGCTTTATTAAATCCAAAGTTACAATGCAGCATACATACATTAATATAGAAAAACTTAGTCCTTGAGATAGTACACACAGTATCACTCACTATGAAACATATTAGTCCAGTCAATAAAGACGAAAAATAGGCTTTTGTCGGAACTAATTAGTAAAAAGCTGAAAATTTGCCAGTTGTTACAGCATCATACGAGGAGTGTTCTGTCAAAAGTCCCCGACCCTCCCCCTCTTGCTTCCCCCCCAATCCCCCCCGAACTACAAATTTAAAGACTTTCAGAAATTGTATTATATCTCCGTAACCAATAGACATAACGACATGATTCTTTTTTTGTTATAATTCCTAGATAACAACCTACAAAAATGTTTATCATGCATACTGCGCTATCTCTAGTAGTTTTGCCGTAATTTTGATATAAAGCGCAAAATAACGAAATTTTGCTTTCAATATTTACACTTTTTACCTTGTTTCAATCTCACAATATCGAACAAGTGTTCTAAATAAAAGAAAGAAAGAAAATGGTATAAAAGCAGAATTGTGGACCCTGAAGTCGAACGAAAGTGATTAGTTTTAGCTGCTGCTTCTATCATAAAGGAAGATATACAAAAAATGAAGTATGATTGCAGTAACTACCCTGACTTGGATACAATTAAATATAGTGGTAAAAGTCTTATTCCAGAAAGTCTTGAACATTTTTACATCACAAGTTACAAAAAGAAAAGTGTAAGTGAAGCTCAGAAAGTTGAAACGCATTGTTATAAATCACGCTCTTGTATCTGCCGTAAGACCTAGGTCATTTCTGTCACCCATACAGACTAGCCTTTCTCTCAGCCTACGTCGATTATATGGTTAAAAACACCTCATAAATATGTTGTGATCAATGGGAGTGTGCGCATCTTATCATGAAGCCACGATCTATGTAACATCACTCATTAACGCCGGTTCCACAAGTATTCATTCAGATGCGTTTCTCCAGCATATTTTTGATAATGCTGATGTAAATGTGCGAACTCTTGATGGCAAAGGCACTTTTCATGCCATGGGAGGGATTCAGTGTATCACACCGGGCACCTGTGTCGAAACTCAAACAACAGTGAAGAGAATTCCAAGTGGGTCTTTTGCTAACACTGCAACTATTAGAGAATACTCATACCCAATGAAAAAAACAAAAAAACACCGGTCATTCTTTAATGGTCATTGTGAACTTCAGACTTAAGTTAACTTCAACAAGTAAGATCTCTTACGCCCCAGTTTTCACAATACCTGTTTCCCCTCAACCTCATGTGGTTTGTTGGATTAAAGTCACAGCCAGGTTAGAGTGGATTTATCACTAACATTATGAGAAATTCTGAAGAGTGTCTAACAACATATATTATGGCTGTACCATTCATCAATCTTGACCCTAGTAATATGTCAACAGTGTACACTGCATTGCATTTTGCAGCAGATCAAAGCAGAAAACAGAACCAAACTTGTGTGGTAACTTTTGATCAGTTATTATTTCTAAAAGCAATAGATATAGTAAGCTGCCGCTGAGTCAAATGGTGACATTTCAAAGATTGTCGTGCGATTAGGTGGTTTGTTTATGTCTTTATGGGATCTGTTGGAAAAATAATGGAAGGAAGTGGTCTTGAGGAAGTATGGAGCACTGTTTATAGCAAATCAACTATCAGTTACATGATGAACGGTCATGCGTATGACAGATGTGTTCGCGCTTTTACTCTTACCAGCCTTTACTCTGGTAAATGTTGCTAAAGAGCAGTTTCCTAATCTTTTACAGTGCTTAGAAAAATTGTTTCGGGAAAATTGATGGTTGTCTAAAACGCATTGAAAATACAAGTAGAACAGCTAGACTGTGGATAAGTCTGCTAGAAACTATAGACTTAACTCTACAGTTAAGAACCGGAGATTGGAACATGCATTTAAATTCCACAACTCAAATGCTTTCATATTTTCATACAGCAGGACATTTGCGTATGCAAAATCAGCTCATAT